>JAAGAY010003127.1:143570-170580 GCA_011801015.1 Ardeotis arabs
CGCAGAGGCGTTATCACGGGACATTCTGCTACCAATCGGCTCGGCCTTGGCCAGCAGCAGGTCCGCCCTAGGCCCGGCCGAGTCCACTAAACAAAGGGGAGCAACTTCTAGCAGTTTCCTACAGAAGCTTCCACCTTAGGCCCCCCCTCACTAAACAAAACCACAACAGGCTGTTACCCAAAAAAGTTATTTTTAGTGCTAGATCAAGTACCAGTTTCAGCTCTGTCAAGAACAAGCTGTCTAGGAAGGCTGGAAAAAAAACGCCAAACAAACTCAAAAAACCCACATGGAGTTATAGCTCTTGCTTGCTCTTTTAGAGATGATAGTTCTAAATAGGCTTTTGCACATTATTGCATGCAGCTGAGTATTCTTTTCACAATGATGCCATGAAGCTGTATCCAAGTAGGTGAAAAGGGAATATTTGGATTTTAAGGACAGCTATTGTTCTTGTGGGCTTAGCCAGACATCTAGACTCTTTTGAACAAGTTGGTTCATATGGGTCCATAAGAACCAGTTTTTGTCTCTGCACCTTAAGAAGAAAGTGCACGACAAAGAAATAAGTAATGTTTGAGCCATTTATATAGGAGACTTTGATGTTGTGTCTGCCCCCATTAAGCACTGAGCATCTGTCAGCACTGAGCTGGATTTTCATTCCTGGCCGAACACTCAACGGGTGAAGTCAATGGGTTCTTGAACTCCTCATTTCAGAGAGTTTGTGATGTGTCCTTTAGGACCTGGTTAGCCCTAGAAGAGTCAGTCATTTTCTTTCTCATTTGCTGCAGACAGGTGTGAATGGCTATTTGCAATAGCCAACGGTTCAACAGTCTGACAGTGGCCCAGGATGTCCAAAATTAAAGCTCAGCACAGTGGCTGCACCAAATGATGGAGCAGAGGGTACAGTACATGATGAGACTCATATTGCTCTAACATCAAACACTGAGTTCATTAATGCCTAGAGGAGCAGCCTCCGGCTTACCCCAGGGCTAGGGAATTTGCAAGCACCCTTTCAAGCACCAGTCACAGGCTCCTGCACCTGCTGCCCAGCTTCCGTGCCAAGGCAGCAGCCGCCTCCTCCATAGCAATCACTCTGGTATGTGCTGCCTCTTCTTGGCAAGAAGCTGGCATGCAAGACAACACACAGAGCCCACACTCTGGATGGAGGCTGCATAATGCTACTTCTCCTTTTATTTACAAAGGTTCCAACTGCATAAATAACAAATTATTTCTAAACCAGGCTACTGCTAGCCTGGTATTACAGTGGAGGAGGGAAAGAGAGAAGTTATTTTCACAGGTAAGCTAACCCTTTGTTCAACTCTCTGGCTTTCTCTAGAACTAAAAATGTAAAAAAGCAGGTTAATGATGACAGCAAATATTGCATCATGAAGGCTCATTTATATATCTTATGAACATATCATCCTACTTCCAGAAGATGTGAAAGAGGAATACACAATTTTCCCCAGCTTTTTATGTACACTAAATCCTGCCTGTAAGCCTCAACAATGGGAGAAGGATGTAGAGGGGAAGATTGGAAAGATCTCACCTGTTGAAAGCTGGGAGGTAAGTCTGTGAACTGCAGAAGCAGTCTCCTCCTTTCAAAGAGTTAGCCTCTTCCTTCTCCTTCACCCTACCTCAGTGAACGGGAGAAGAGAAGAACCCTCCTGCACCCTCAGAGCTTGAGGTCTTGGTGCTGGTGCTCATGGAATATGTAACTCAGTGACTTCTAGCACCTTCCACTAGCAAGCAGGCTGTAGGTAAGGACAGTATCTCCGTTGATGAAGGCTACTTCAGCATGTTTTTACAGAATTCAACAATTAAATACTTGCCTGAAAAATGCATGGACAGAACATAAAAACCAGCTTACCTGAAAACTCAAGAGATGCAGTGCAACAAATAGATATATTTATTCTTATTTCTTTTCTCTTTTTAAATAACAGTGGCAGGATAATTGCAAACACCTTTTTTGCCAAGTATGTGCTTTTGCTTAGTGATTTTGCATTCAGGGTGATCTACAGCTACAGTTTCTTTTTTTTTCCATTGGGTTCTTCCTAGGACAAATAGAGTGACTAAGTATTCAGAGCTACCAGAAACTTATTAGATGTGTAACACAGTGAACTACTTCACAGTCATAAATATAATCCACAAAGCAAACACACAGGGAGACTGTTTTGTTCACAACTGTAGCTGAGAAGAAGCCTCGTCTTTTTTTCTTTTTGGCATCTTGCTATTTCAGGCAAAGTGGATTGTGTTCTCCATTGTTACCCATAAAAAAAAAGCAATTATAAAAATGACTTCATAAAAACATACTTTCCTATTTCAATGCAGTTTGTACACCAGTTTCTCAAAGAATATTCTAGAAAAGTCAGCTTGTTCAACCTAATATAAGAAGGTCAAGTATGGAAAATCAGAGTAAAAAAACCGTATAGTAAAAATAACAATGTCTGTAGCATGTAGTAATTAGTTGTAAACAACTGAAAGAAAGACGTAACCTCCCTAGAAGTTGTAAAATAGTCCAAGCTACATAGCTACTATATTTTTGTAGCAGGTGTGTTTTCTACCTCAGCCTTGATTTTTATTACTTTATATTTTTTAAATAACTTACAATAATAATGAGTTTGCCTACCAGCAGCCAACTCAAAAACATAATGGAAAAAGAAAAAAAACACAGCCACCATTACAATGGTGGGGAGAAACTCTCCCCAGCAGCCAATTTGTTGTGTCCAGTCCTTTCCCTTCTTAGCAGTCCTGATTAGGCAAAGATCCTGGCTATATTCAGCTTATTAGGAATGGAAGTTCTTCAACATAGAGTTGGATTTCACTGAAAGGAGTGGTGATTTTTTTTCCCCTCTGTAATCTACTATCAACCCTGCAAAGTCCTTGTAGCAGCAAGCAGCAGCAAAATGAAGGGGAAAAATATTCCATCCAGGTGTGAAATGATTCATAGGCGGCATCTGAGCTCTTCAAAGGATTCTCTCAGTGCTGTCCTCAATCAATGCTGAAAGCTGAATCACAGCTGAGCAGGCTGTGATTTTATCTCGTCTGTCAGATGTGAGAAGCTGCTTGTTTGTTCTTGAGTTAACTTGTTTCATCTGTGCTGACACAATATCACAACTGACTGCACGTTTTTCATCACTTTGAATGCCACTCAGTGTACAGAAAAATAAACCAAGCCGTGCCCCTTGGTAACCCACGTAATGCAGCAACAGCAGAAACAGCAGCCGTCTTGTGCACTAGACTCTGCCCAGAAGTGCTGACCTGAAAGGAAGAGGGAAATGTAAATAAGACCATCATCAGAATGATGTAAATCTTTTCAGACAGCTTCAGAGTGCCTTGGATAAAGATCCTCGGAAACTGAGGTTTGTGTTATCACAGATTTTCAAGCTCAGAGTCTTTGTCTGTCCATCTTGCCACTCTGTGTAATGCAGAGTGTCTGTGAACTGATGCGAATTAACTCTCCCTTTCTGTTCTCTCCCCAAAATAACTGGGATTAATCAGATGGAATTGTTACATCCCCTTGTGATATCCCAGGAAAAACCAAGATGGCCTGAGATGAATCCCTAGGGTTGTGGTGTTCAGTTGTCTCTTTGTGGTGCTGCAGAGAGGATCAGAAGGGTTACATCCATAAGTTACATCCGTAAGTACCTCTAGGAGTTGATGTACCGGCTGCCTGCAACAGTGACAAGAATACCTGACTAATGGTCAGTTCCTTGGGGTATGTGCAATTTTAAGACCAAAGTGGAGGCATGGCTTAGGGGTGAAAACACAGACTATTCAAACACTTGCTTAATTCTGTGTCTCTATGCACCTGATTATTTTTCTCTGCTGCCATGAATTAAACCTTTTTTAAAAACCTCAAAAGTTGATTGGCAAAGCATGAGCTAAAGACACTGCCATAATGGTTCATGTATCTTTCAACAATTTGTAAAATGAAAGAGTTGATGAGGTTATGTTCAAGCAGCAGTAGAAGAAAAGCCAAAAACAGGATTTTGCTTAAATTTGTTTTTCCCAGCCTGGACTCCAAATTGTTACCTGATTTCACGAATGCATTTGCCCCAGAGTAATCTCTGTGGAAACCTCATCCCTGCCAGAAAGGCTAGGTGCATAAAGGGATGCAACAGCTGCAGAAACATCTGCTTGGAAACCAGAGTGCTCTGTATAGTACTTGTGAGGAAGTAGAAATTTCTTTGAAGTTTAGAAATTATTTTTTCCTACACTGAATAACACAAGCAATTAAGATGCAAAATTACTTATTCTAATTCCCATCCCCTAAGGGAGAGAAGGGTTTAAGACTGTTCTCTTTATTCCAAGAGTCCCAGATTGGAGGGGGGATTTAGACCGATACTGTGCCCCATCTGTTGAAACATGTAGCATGCCATTTGGTTTTAACTGTTTGATGCTTGCTCTGTATCTCATTCTCTTTATTTATTGATGTGGGTCACCTCTGACACAAACCTTAGTGTCTTCCATCTGTCCTTTTCAATGTGATTCTCGGGACTTTCGCTCTCATAGGAAGCCAAGTAAAGTGCTGTAATCAGAAGTGAATAAAATATGTTAGGCCTACTGGCATTTTAAAATTTGCTCTCCCTGAAAAGTAGACTGAAGTTAAATGAAGCAGGCTTATATTACACATCCGTCAGATTAGGGCTCCAGAATCCCATTAGGAAGTATAGCATTGCTTATAATTACACCCAGACAATACCAACAAACAGAGAACAAGAACAAAGACTACCCTGAGGGGGAAAAAAACAACCAGCGAAAACTCAAAAGCACAAGAGTGGAAGAAAGCCCTCAAAAGAAGAAACTGAGCCCACGGACATGGTGCTTTGTAAGCAATCAACAAAGTCCCTGTTTTCTTTCTCAAGCAGCACCCTTTAGTCTAAAGCATCCTGAAAGTCCATACACATGTACTTCAGATTATATTTACAGAGACCACATATCCAATCAATTTTCTCCATTCCATTTCAGAGAAAAGGATAATGTCAATTCTCACAGATCACGTGCACATAAAAAGAAAAATCTTATTTTCTCTCTCATTTGTAAGGGAGGAGTATTTTCTATTTGCCAGATAGAAATGTCTCAGGACAAAGCCTGTCTTTTCAGTGAGGAAGCAACAACAAAACATGGAGAGAGACCAAGCAGTAGCCAGTGACACCAGACCTGCAGGAAGTCCAAAGCTGCTTACCATCATCACTGAAGACTGGGACAGTAAGCAAGTACTGCAGAATCTTCCGATCCCTTTCAAAAGGACACTCCACTTGCTTCCATGTCATAAATTCACTGACTTGTTTTGCCAATTCCCAAAATTTCTGTCAGAAAAGAAGAGAAAACAGAAAACGTGCCATATATTGAACAGTACTATTTACCCTTAACATTTTTTAAAAAGTGAGAGACAGATCTTGGTTTCAAGTCCAAGGCTTGGATTTTTCCCCAGCTTTTAAGCTCAACAACTCAGCTTCTAACTTTTGCATTTCTGTTTCAAACTGGGATGACTTCCCAATCCTCCACCCTGCTAAAATTGTTGTTATTTATCAATATAAACAGTAGATGATGATCTGCCCCGAGTTTCTTTTCAAGGAGCTGATAACACTCCCTATGCCTGACTTTTCACTTCGATGATGCTCATGCTTGCTTGTTTCACAGTGAAATATTTAGTATTTTCACATCAGAAGTCTCTAGATGCTTAATATCGACATTTTGAAATCCAGTTAGTTAATCTGAAATGCTTACGTTTCTTACTGGAAATTTATGCCAAAAATAAATGTTCCCCATGTAGTGTGTTGATTTAGTTCATCGATAAACTCTTTCAGTTAAAGTTTAACATGCATCAGGTACATGTGGATTCCTTGAGTAAAAGGACAATCCAGATCATCACATAGTCTAGCCTTAGAACCAGGCTAATTCAGGCAAATGACTAGAAGTGAAATGTACTGTATATTGTGTGAGTGACCCAGGCTTCTTGAAAGTTGAAAGCACTAGAAAACAAATCACTGGGTAATCCACACTGTCAGATAAAAAGCATGAAATTAGAGGCAGAAGAACTACTGAAAGACAAGGGACTCAAAACTCTTTCACTGCTGCCCTACAACATGTTTCTTCAGAGACAATTTGTGACTTACATGTATGAAAATATTCCATATATATCTTGACAAGGATGAACTCACCTTTTACATGTGGAATTCAAAAAGAAGCTCTAAAATACTTATTTGAATGATTTTATCTTTAAGTGTAATAAACCTGTGAGCTGAAATGTTTAGATGAATTTGAGCACTTGGAAAAAGTTCTGACTTTTTTCCCCACTAAAAAATTGTGAATATTGAAAGGGTTTCTTTAAACATTCAATCTTCAATAAAACTGCTTTTTCCTGAATACCTTCCAGCTCCTGTGAGAAGCAACAGATACACTCAAATTCCAGGCTAATTTTGCTCTCCCAGAATCCACTGGAAGCTGAAACATTATCTGTTTCAGTTTTCTGTTAAAGGGGCTGACCCTGTATCAGTACCGTAATCAGTGCTCTACTTACCTCAAAATTGACATGACCATTTGGAAGACGATTGGCAGAACCCTCATTGAGGAAGTAAATATCTTTGATCAAGAGGCTGAAGAAAGGTATTACGATCTAAGAAAAGAACAACATTATTGTCAGTCTGGTCCTGAATCAAAACATAATACTCTACAGAGAAAAATAAAAGGATGTTAGGTGGTACAAAGGGTAAGCAAAATACCAAAGGACTAAGATCTTTATGATATCTCTCTTTCACAACACAAAATTTTTACATTAATTACATTTTAAAATACATCATGTTTCTCTATAAAAAAAGACCTTCCTTGGATGGTAAGCTAATCCCTATAGTTTTATTATAGTATATAGCTTTGTGCCAAACTGCTTCCATTACCTTGAACTCTTCTTGGCACGTAGGCCTCTCAGGTGACATTTAAAGTACCTGTTGGCAATCCACTGCTTGTCAACTGTGGCAATGAGACATGTTTAGAACAACAATATGCCTAACTCATTTCATTTCTATGTTATGCCCCTCTTGTTTTCACTTTCTCATTCTTCCTTGCAGATTCCAGAACATAAGAGCTCAGAGGTGCCTACTTGTTACATGTAATTCCTGCAGGGTATCTCTTAGTGCAGCTTTCCCTCTTGACAGGGACTTGCTTGGTAAATGAGAGGAGATGCACGTTAAAGCACAGCATGGAAAATTTGAGGCTAGCAGCACAAATGGCTTTCGAACTACAATTCTCTGAGCTCATTCAAGAAATTGAACCTTGGAACTGACTGGCTCAAAACAAAGCATTCCCTGCCAACAGAACAAATCAAAGTATTTTTCTTTGGAGAATCATAGAATAGTTAGGGTTGGAATGGACCTTTAAAGGTCATCTAGTCCAACCCCCCTGCAAGGAGCAGGGACATCTCCAACCAGATCAGGTTGCTCAGAGCCCCGTCCAACCTGGCCTTGAAATGTTTTGGAGGATGAGGCATCTACCACCTCTCTGGGCAACCTGTTCCAGTGTTCTACCACCCTCACTGTAAAAATTTTTTTCCTAATGTCTAATCTGAATCTACCTCCCTCTATTTTAATACCATTACCCCTCATCCTATTAATTATTAAGAATGCTGGAACATTCTTACATTCTTAAAATGACTGTATTTTAATTTGCATCCTACAAAAATTTTCACAGCTGCACATCCTTGTTGCAACTAGAGATAAAACAAATACCACTTATCACTAATTCCATAGAAGACTTCGCTGCACCATTTCAATATCTGTAAGTTATTTCTCTGAAGTCTTAAAATTCACTTCTCTCTGAAAAGAAGCATCTTACATTTAAACTTCTGGTAGTTTGAATGATATGTGAACAGATCCTTAGGACTCAGCAGACTACACATGGATTTGCTTCATCCTGCCTGGATGAGCACTAAGATCAGCTTTGTTAAACACAGCACGAAGTCCAATATTATAAGCAGTAGTTGAGCATATACTTCTAAGTGGGGAGCAGCTAGGAAGCTATTTGGCTCCTTTCACACAAGAACTACAACTGAGATTCTGCATTAATGTGTGACCAAATTCAGTTTATTTCTCAAAAGCTCATTTATTTTAAAGAGTAAAGAAAGATGCCACCTCTATTAATGCATAGTTCACGGCCACTCTTGAATCTAGAAAGTGGATTTTAACTCATTGTATTACACAAACACCTGATTCATATCACCATTTCCACTAAAAGTCTCCAGAGTATATTTAAAGCTCATCTGAGGACTGTAAACAAGGGATCTCCACAGAATCTAGATAGAAGCTCTGTCTAGATTTGAGTTTTACAGTAAGTTTTCTGAGTAAATTTTAAAGCTTTTCCACCCTAAACCATAAACCACTTAAAACTGAGCACAAGTAGCAGTTATAAGAAAAAATTACTAGCAACCTCATTTCAGTGCTTAGCCTTTCCATCTGTATTACTGGTTTGCAAGATAAAGTTCTCTGTCAAAAACAAAATGAGCTGAGGCAATGTACTTATTTTATTTAAGTAATCAAAGCAATCACTTAATGTGTGCATCTTTCAGTTAGCAACAAACTGAGCTGGAAGCTCTGTACGATGGTCGTTTTCCTTGAGCCACCTGGTTTCCTCATATATTCCATTTACTTTCTTGGTAGCTTACAGGTAATATTTAGACATCCTCAGTAAAGAGAGATTCAGTTTTAAGGCTTTTTATTATTTTTAAAAGCCCACCAGAGGTAGAGTTGCTGAGAATCAGAATCCCAAGACAAAAGCTTACCATGCAACTTAACAAGCACATTTCATTTTTGCCCACTGCCAAGTCATTTGTAAACATACCTTCTCCCTGTTGCTATGAGCTGTCAAGGACCTTTGAGCAGCTCCACGCAGAGCAGTTCGGTAATTATAAAAATTGCTAGAAGGGTCCATCTGATGCTACGAGGCATGAAAAAAATGTAAATAATGAGCCAGTGTCATCATCACACACAATTCTTTTTCACTTGAGGAACTATTTTAAAAAGCAAGAGGTCTGTTGAACAGCACCACAAATACAGCCTTTTAGAAGACTGCAGTATCTCTTCATCTATTCATTCAATCCGAAAATAACCTTGTTTTAAAAAATGTTCACTGAGCACAACAAGAGATCCAATACAAGTCAGGGGCAGGAAAGCAAAGGCAGGCTTCCTGGACCTTCTTTCTCTCTCCACAAAGAAGGTAGCTCAGCTTTAATGGAAAAGCCAAAATCATGAAACTAAGACAACAATGGGCCTTGGCACTAATATTCTGCTGTTTGTAGTATGCAAGTTTTTCAGAGCTGATTCAGGTGCAATGGCAAAGTAAGATCAGATACCCAAAGCTGTTAGTGCCCCCACCTCATTGCTTCAAGGCTGACTGCTGCACCTCAATTACTAGGATGACTGCATGGCTCACAAAGCACATCCTTAACCAGCAAAGTCCAGCCTGCATAATAAGGTCGAATGAAATAGGGCTGTCATCTTAAAAGCAACTTCCTGGGCTGTGCAACCACAGCGACACAAGGAAGGCTATTTCCCACCCAAGGGTGGGGGAAAGAAGCGTGAGGTGGCTAAAGCCATCCCATTTTAATCTGTTGTCATAACACAAGTCAAACCTCCTGATGATATTAATAAATATCTCATGCTTGCATCAAGTATAAAACATTATATTTTCTTTATCTTACTAATAAATAACCTGAATTAACCAACTGCCATTTACAGCAGGATAATCAACTTGCTGGTAAATAATCTGTTGGGTAAATCACAAACTCATACACCACTGCACCTACTTGATCTTTGACAAAGGTCTATACTACCTGAAGGTAACTGGCAACCAATTAGTTCAAGATAAATTTCTCTGAAAGGGCAAGGCAGCCACCTTACAGTTCAACTTGATTTTCACAGGCAGAACTACATTAGGTCAATCCACACACCCCCTCTCAAATACATCTCCCTTTCAAGAGGTTACCTCCTTTTTTTTTTTTTTTTAAATAATTCTTAGGAGGTGGGTTTGGGAATTAGAAAAAGTTCAATTTCCTTTTGAAATCAAAAAAGCACAAGGTGGCTGAACAATTCTTACTACATCTTCCAGAATTTCCATTAAGAGCACAAAAATACTAAATCAAACATGTCATAATGAAGCCAAACTTGCAATCTGGAGCAGTTAAAAGTAAAATGCTATTAACAGCCCCATGTCCAAATATTGGCCAAACTTACCTCAAGAATATCAAATTTGGCTGTCTTCACTTTTGCCCAAGTTTTCTTTAACCGAGATACAGGACTCATGTTCATGCCAGCTTGATATAAAAGTGAAATTGTTGGAGTATTTAAAAAAAAAATCTTTCAAGTAGCTAAGGCTAGTAAATATTTCTAAAGTAAAGGAGCTATTAACAATAACAAATATTTTCAACAGAGCTCCTCAGAAATAAGACTTATCATTTTCTTGAAATTCCACTGTTAAAAACAACTTTGTAAATAAAATCAACATTTCTTACAGAATTAAAGCTCTAAAAAAATGCTATGACATTATTTAATGTGGTTTTGATAAAGCATGAATATACAGTAGGAAAGCACAAATGAGTTTTCTCAACACCGTCTCTTACATATTTAATTGAAAACTACACATATCTATGAAGTCTTCACACTTCAAATTAAAAAAAATATTCCAAATGTTTTCCTTTCAGATATAAAAAAATTGTGGAATTTTTAAGTCACTAGGATATTTATGGTGCAACAGAAACGATGGAAGACATCAGCCCTCCATACTACAGGATGAGTTTCTATTCCAATTTAGCACTGAAGTTGGCTTAAAAAGCAGGCAGTTGCAATGAAAACTTTGGGTTTTTTTGTAATTTACACTACGGCAGTAAATAATTTCTTACACCCATAACACTACAATAACGCTGTGCAATTCTCCCAGACTTGCCCTCTCCATTACACACTGCTGAGCATGCTAAGCAGCAGACTTTTGTATAAAGTACTGTGCTTCCTTTATCAGGCTTCAAATAGGAAGAAAAGGTCTCAGAACATATACTTACAAATAATAGCCATTAAGGAGTTAAAGTTGCCAATGTTAAAACATTCCCGTGCCACATCAGTGAAATATTCTATCACTCTTGCTCTGTGCTTTTTCTTCACAGGCTGCAAGAGATGCCGTTGGAGTGTTATGCTCAGCAGGAAACAGAGCACTCTGACCCGTCCCCACAAGAAAGAACACGCCTGTCAAAAGTCTTTTCCATGTGTACCACAACTTCACACTGTGCTTTACATGTAGAGAAAGCCACACTATTGTGTTCAAAAACCCTCAGGACAGCAAAGACAACCCAGATACCGGGCAGGTAGAGAGGAAGGACAACAGGTAAAGAGGCTTTGCCAAGAAGAAGGGTACGAAGAACAGTGGAGCAGAGAAGGGGGTCAGGACAGAGAAGAGAAAAGATGCCTCCATTCACAAGGGGCATTCACAGTGGAGAAGGGCAGGCCAGACGAGAAGGGCTGACTCTGCATAACCACCACTGTATCACCTAAACAAGGCTGAGGCATGAGTATGATGCCGAAAACATGGAACTTAATTCCTCTTCAGCCTTGTGCTGACTCCATCCACATGTGAAAAAGTACAGAGCTGAGAGAATGAAAAGTCAAAGAGCACACTGAAGGGATACCAAACCTGAAAAGGCTTCACAGTTTTAGACAATTAAACATCTTTTAGCAGAAAAAGTCCTTGCTCACCATACAGATCTCTGTCGCAACCAAGTAACTCAGCCTGTTAAACCATTCCACATAGGCTTCCAGATTCCGGGTCTTCTTTCGATCTCCATAGCAGTTCTGTAGACAGAAGAAAAATAGCAATTTTTAGTGTAATCTTCATCTTTTCCCTCAGAGAGACCTTTTGGCTTTCCGCCTTGCCATCCCCAAACACTGCCAAGTACGCAGGAATAACTCAACTACCCAAAGTGACAAAAAGCTTAGAGGGAAAGCAGCAGTGATAGTATTTGAGTATGAATAACTTCTTCCTGAGCTGTTGGCTCAGTAAAGCACTCAAGCAGGCATGCGGAATCCATCACCTGCTGTAAGTCCCATCAGGATGTTTTAAGGACTTAGGATAGACTTATGCAAACAATCAAAGCTAAGTACCTGCTTAAAGCTTCCTTGAATATGAGCACTGTTTCAGTCCTCACTCCTGTCCCACTGATACAGCAGAGATAGCATTATGCCCTCTGCAAGTGCAGAAGGAAAAGAAGAGGCCAGCCCACTCCACTGGCACATCGTGTTCAGTTGCTGATGCCAAATTAACATACTGCATCCTAACTTTGGGAGATCAGCTCTACCATTTTGATTGGATTCTCCCTTGCCTATTTGTTCTGTAGTGCCCTGGAACGAGTCCCGCACCACATCTCAGGGTTGCCTAAAAAGGAGTAGACAGCAGTTTTAGTGATTTCTATCTACAAGACCATTTTCAGACACTGACCGAATATCAAATTGTAAACTTGAGTCATTCTATTCTGTTTGTCAGTTTTAGGGAGGACAGTAATTTAACTTTTAAGTGCCTGACTTTGGCTCAGTTTATTTACAGAGCATCTGTCATCTTGAAAGCAGCACTCAAGGAGATGACAAGTCTAGCATGGTTAGCTAAAAACACTGCGTCTTTGCCCTTCATCTCATATGGACCTAAAGCTCACTGCCCTATTTGTGCTCTACCTGCAAACTGCCCCACTTGCCAGCCTGCTGCAAAGAGTTCCATTTACTGAAAGGAAGAACAACTGTTGAAAATGAGTAACGCAAAAGCCAAAGTTAAACTCCTCTTTTTCCAGCTGTAGACCACATAGGTGGCCTGGAGAAAACATTCACAGGATTAAGTTCTCCCTTAGCTTAAATCAGAAAAAAACAGCAAATGTGTCAAATTAAGTCAATTTGTTGGCTGACTTCTGGAGCTCCAGGAGTTGTCCTCCAGAAAGAAAAACCATCAACAAAATTTTTGAGAGGAATACTAAAGAATTTTCACTATAAAGCTCATTTCTGCTGGTCCTCATTTATTGCTGGACCTTGCTTCCTGCTCATGGGTCACCTGAGCTCCAGGATGTTAAATGCCACATTTCAAAGCTGCTCCAGATCGGCTGTAATTACCTTGTCATTATCCAACGGATCCTTTTGCACAAACGCCTGGACAAATTCTTCTGGTCCAATATAATTGAGTCTCTCCTAAATAAAGCACACAAGTGGCCAAGTCATATCCTATGTTAACCTGCATTTCAAAATGAGGGGAAGGATGAAATCATACTTGAAGTATAACAACTCACAAGCTCTATGTGTGTCAGCTGCTGAGCTAATGCATAGGGATCACTGCAGACTGTGATTATGTCCCTCTGGATGGACTGGGGCTTGGTCTTTAGAACCATGAGGTGATCTGTGGATGTGGCATTGATTTTTGCAAGTACTTCCTCATATTGGCTAACAGTGGCGAGCTTCCGAATCAGATTCTGGAGGAGCTGCTGTACGTTCTTCCGATACATCTGTCATGACATGAAACAATCAGGAGACATTTTAAAAATGTGAGAAGATGGTATTAAAGTCTGCATGACACCAAAACAGATTGATGCTGACACCTGTATTTGCTGTCAACTTAAGATAAGCTCTACTATGTGAGTTTCTAATATTGGTGTTTCATCAGACCGAAAGGAATCCAGTCAAGCATTTAAACACTGATTGTCTCACAGATTGACCCGGTTAGCTCAAGGAACAGCAGAAAAGACATGCACAATCTACTGCATGAAAAGTACCACCAATCACTGGACAAAATACAAGAAATGAAAATACTGCATCTTTTCCTGCTTAAGACTACAGAAAAAAAAAAACAATATATGGTCATTCAATGACAAAAAAAGCTTCTCTCTGGAGTAAATCAAGACCAGTTTCACTGAAGTAAGAGTTAAAACTTGCAGTTAATCTGAGAAAAAGGAGAAGATAATAAAACCATCTCTCTTCTTTTACCTTGCAAACCTTTCCATGTGATGGTTTAAGTTAACAGGAGTGACAAATTTAAGTGAAATGAAGACAAATTAAGGACCAGGACTCAACTCTTAAGTAGATAGATCTGTGTAACTGACCCCAAGGTGGTTACTCTTCCAAATTCCAGATTTTTCAAGTGGGTGCGAATCCTCAATCTTATTCCTTTTCTTTGAACCGAACTTCAGTTCCCTGTCTTCCTATTAAGAGTACCCAGAAACAAAGCAACAGTGCAGGAGCACTGTACAGGGCAAGGTGCCCGCTGGCACCCCCACAGTGAAGGCAAACCTATTGCCTCTCCCCAGTCCAAAGCCCCCTGTAGCTACCTTGCAGCAATTCCATCACATTTGGTATCTTTTTCATTTGTATTCAATACTGCATCTCACTCTCTCGTCTCATCTTCTTTTGTCCCTCCCCACTTTCACAACATGAAAATGTCTTTCAGCTTCCACATTTCAGTTTAGGTTTGTTCTCTTCCATCCTTGTTTACAGCCTCTCAAGATCTTTCCAGGCCTTTGGCAGCACTTGCAACTCCTCCCAGTAAAGCTTACCTACATGCATGTTAACATGCCGTTTGCTGCCTCGTCCATACCATTATTCGAAAGCTTACATAAGTAACACCAGCCGCTGAGGAACACTAGAAACACCATGCCATTTAGCAATTGCTCTTTATTGCCCTTTGTGTTTATAGTTCTTTCGAATGCCACTCCAGTATCTTTTGTAATCTTAGTATTATGCCAGCTACGCACAATCTGCTTATTGAAACCCCATTAATTGCCTTTCCACTAAGTGAATATAAGCCTTGACTTTTGGCTGAGTTTATCTCAGTGCTTACAGGACAAGCATCAGTTAAGCATCAAAATATTTCATAATACTTCAGTGAAACTTTACTTCCATCTGAAAACTGAGACTTGGAAAAAGGTTAAGTGACTTCCTCGTGTGCTCCATCTAGAGGAAGGAATATGAGACTTCCTCTGAGTACATATCTGATGCTTTAAGCTCAAGACAGTTCTCCCTGCCCCAGTTTTCTTTTAGAAACTTTTCCCAAATCTGCTATAACTCTTCCATTGACCTACAGAGGCCCGACTCCAACACACCTAAACACATCAAAGAAATTATCAACATCAGTAGGGATTTCTCAGGTATGCAAGGCTTACAAGTGTCTTATCAAGCTTCTTATCTAGCTTATCTAGTTTCATCACTAAAATGAAAAATACTAACACTCACCAAGTTGTGTCTGTCTGCACAATATCCAATTACATTACGGGGTTAGGGATGGAGTGAACCTTGTCTGTGCTTTGAAAAGGATCTGCTTATGCTGTGTGGTTTCTTCCTAGGCCTAGGTACCAGACAGAACATTTTGCTTACCAGCACCTTCATAATAAGTTAGCTTAGCCACCCAGAGCCATACCATGTTAGTAAAAACAATAACAAACTTGTAATATCAGAGCATTAAAGGAACGCCTTTTTATCCAGCTATTTTGTGGACAGACAACCTACCTCATCACTGCTGGCTATTCTTTGTGCCAACTCCTTTAAGTTCCTCATCATTCTTTCATCTCGGAAATCATAAGGAAACGTCTCTGTCCATTCAGTCAACAACTGTAGGATTCTGGGTGCAATTTTTCGTATCTGGTTCTATTTGAAAACAGCAAAGAGGAATGTTAAATGTAACAGCAATACAGCACGTATCTAACCCAAAGGAAACAGAATTCCCTTCTGTAGGATACCGTGGAGCATAAGGGTATGAAGGTCAGTTAAATTTTTAAGCTTAATTTAATTCAGCATTGGATTACAGGCCAGAGCCAATACCCACTGAAGCCAATGAATACACTCTCATTGACTCAACTGGCCTGGAAATTAGACTCCAGGTAGGTGGAAATCTTAGAATGATTTGCCTCATTATCAGGAGCACCTCAGTGCAAGACACTTAGTAGTGTTTCCATAACTATCAACAATGAAAGTGGCAAGCTCCAGTTCTGCCAAGACTTACGCACACACTATGCCTTATAGTGAGAAAGTAGTGGAATTATTCAAATATCTTCATTTAATTTGTGTAATTTTCTACTAAGGTAGAGGTTCTATCCAAATGTTGACATCCTGCTTCCTTTCAACTCTAGACATGATTCACAAAAACACATGCATTCCCATGCAAAGGGGCCAGCAATCTAAGCTACTCCGCAAAGACTGTAACGTGAGTGTAGCATGTGAGATAGGTCATTGTAATTCCCACTGACGTGATTAATTCATCGTTACATCTTTCCAACATTTTTGCATTATACATCAAAACATTTGGAACCCTGAAACAAAAGCAACCACTGCAGAGCCAGTGTAGGATACATCATTAACAGCAAGCACTTTTGTTTCTGGCCCATTTATTGGTAAAACAAACAGTGCAGCAGCAGCAACAGTCTTCATGGAGGACAGGCTGAGCAGTGTGGAAATTTCCCATGAATGTCAGCGAATAAAGGGTGAAATTCCAGTTGCTTGTATCAGGTTTTCAATCTGTTTAATCCTATTGAGGACTCTCTTGAGTAGGAACACTTTGCTGTGGGCAAGGTAGAGATATTTGACTGGAACTAACAGGGGTTAGTTCAGGGGTCCCCGAGAGTCAGCGATCTTACTTTGTCCAGGCCAGGCTCACTAAGTCTCTGCTGTTCAACGCACAGATGGCAGACTTTGGCCATGAGCTCATACGGATGCATGAACAGGCGTGAACTGAGAAGGAAAGTGAAGATGTATGTCCTCTGCAAAGAAGAACATAGAGAAAGGGATAAATTACTACCAGTTTTACATTTTCTTAAAATGTGTTCCTGACAAATTGGTTCCTAATGCTTTAGTATCTGCAGAAGAAAACTCTGCATGTGGCTGTGCCAACAGCTATTACTATAGCAGTAAGCATTTAATTTAACTCTTGTAATTGCTCCAAACTCAGCGTTATAAATTCCTGCTTGAGCCAAGTTATGCAAGAGTTAACCAAAACAAGGCAGGGCAGGGCTGGTTTAGCTCTGCTATTGCACACAGTCTTATTACAGGCTCAGTACCTGAAATTACTCAGAATAAAATTTCAACTCATCTTCTCTTGCTCTACAATAAACCTTTGCAAGAGCCCTTACTAGATTACATAACTCTTTCCAGCCTGACAACGGAACAAAATTCATGCTGCAAGGCCAAGTTACTTAGAATGCCAACAGAGAAATCTTGTCTGTTTCCACATTGCTAGTGAACGTAAATAGGCTTCAGAAAAAGAACAAAAAAAGATGTCAGTTGACCAGATTGTTGAGCTGACTCAGTTTCGCCACATACACCATCTTTACTACACTGTGTTTGCCTGTCTGACCTCAGTAAACTGCACACTATGACCTTGTATGTCCTTCAAGAATCCCCAAATACTGTTCATTTCTCATAGTATTGCTTGTCTCCTGGGTGAAAGCAGAGGGAACTACATAGCTTAATTTTACAGAATTAAAATTAGCAACTCATTCTGAAGTTACAAGAAGAGGCTCCTTATTTTGCTTCAGTTTTCCACATATCATGCTTTGATCTCTTTGTGAGATGGATATTCAAAACACCCACTCTACTCCTCACATTGCTGGTAGTTAAGAGTCTATGGCACCCACAAGAAAGACTCCACACTGTTCTGGTTCTAGGGACTCGGAACAAATCACCATGTTTGACTAACTGGTGTCTAAATTGCTAAATGTTTAAATTTTACATTAAGCATTAATGGATAAGCACTAGCTTAAGCACAGTCCTATCCTACTATTAACTCTGACTCAGGTTAAAAAAGATCCTGTCTTGGAAATGTGAATAGATCTATGACAACAACAGAAGCTGAATATAAGTGGAGTTATGTCTTCAGCAGCAGCCTTTCAACAAGCAGAGATGGCAGTTTCATCATCCCTCGGTTATCCCCAACTGCCCCTCTGACCTTTTGATATCATTCTTATTTTCTAAGAATTATATAAAGTGTTTCAATGCGCATATGTGTCTAGACAGGCCAAAAATTCTCAGATAACAAATGTCCTGTTCTCATGTCCAGCCTCTGCTGATTCTGAACAGTGTGGTACTAGCTCAACACCACAGTTGCCAATTGCAAGATACATGTGGACCTCAGATGAGCAATGGGAAACATACATTAAAAACTGTTTTTAAACTAAACACATTCATCCTGTCACGTCAGTGGTCATGCCTTTCTCCTCAGCTTGCCTGACAGATTTTCTAAGGGTCAATGGTGCATATAATCCATCAAACAGTAAGCCCCACTAAGTACTTCATAAATGAGTCACCAGCATTGTGCACCTCGCAACAGGAGTAATAAAGAACTAGACTTCCTAGGTTAGGTGAGTTACTGCATGCTGCACTCACATGAAGCACGTTTATTATTGCTGATCAGCCACTTGAAACCCTTCCTTAGCAACCTGATGTAACACATTTTGCTTTTGCTGCACATGTGAAAGTTCCCCTTTACGAGATGCATCAGGCCTAGGCATGCAGTCAGCTGGGTTAATAGACTTACATCAGGATAGTAATCTACACTGGGTACCAAGTGCTGGATCAGAGCTTCCAGAGACCCCGACAGGAGGTTGTTGTCATGGTAATATAGCCCTCCACAGTTGTCCTCTTTTGACTGATAGAGATTCCTGTTGTAGCTGCTGCTGTCAAGCATAGCTGCAAAGGGAGGCGTCTGCGGCATCCTTTCCTGAGGAGACACATAAAAGAGATATGGGATGATTACCAGAAGGTGCAATGCAAGAGGCTTTCTACACTCCAGAGATAGTACTGCACTAGGAAGAAAACCCAGCATCACACCCTGTGTTGCTTGCACACAGCAGTAACGATTGTACTGTCTTCCAGCCCATGCAGATTTCTCAGGAAAGGGCCAAGGCAGGCTCTCATCACTGCCTGTCTATTGCAACTGCCAGGCGCCTCTTTTATATCTTGCTGTTTCTTCATTAAAGGACAGACAAGAGGTCAAGGTTCAGAGTTAGCAGGAGCGTACAAGAATCCTGACAGGTTTTGGGAACTCATTTCTCTAAAGCTTTTGGGGACGTGGCATAATGTTCATTGACAACTTTGGGCAAATCCTGACAGCAGCTACCTACATGGGGACGCGTGTTCAGGCTGTCACGGGCTGACACAGCCCCAGTCAGTGCAGAGGGAGAGACACTGAAGTGAAGCCCTGAAGAGGGTACATGTGAGGATGGTCTCCTTACGGGACATAACAGCCATGTAACTGCAATCAAAAGCTCCAATTTTGCAACTCCACCCTGGTAAATCAGTGCGGGGTTTTTCTAATTATACTGTGACAAGCGTGACCCAGGCTACAGCCTGACGCTTCAGCACATCTGTCTCCAGCTACTCTCTGAGTTGCTCCACAGAAATCTGGAAAAATATGCCTGTGTATAGCTGCTTACCAATGCTGTCCAGGTTCATCAATGATACCAAAGACATGAGCAGAGTCAGAGATCTGTTAAACCCTCTCTCCCAATTCTGTGACAATGTGAAAAATCCAGCCCTGTGTTTTCCAGCTTCAGATTTTCTTAAAACTTAAGGAAAAATAAAGCAATTGCTCATCAGTCTGTGTCTCAATGCCTTTGGAATAAAAATGTCTTACCAAGGAAAAGATTAGCCAGTGCTGCAGGCTGTTCAGTTACCCAGTGCAGTGGGCGGGCAGCAAGGAGGCTGTGACCACCCAAGAACTCTTTGGGCAACACAGTATGTGAAAAGGCCAAGAGATAAAATCTCTCTGACTACTTGAGAGTTGAGCTATATACCCTCCTTCCCTCTCCTCCTCCCTCCTCTGCCCTCTGGGAGCAGCAGCTCTTGTCAGTTTAAGGAACCTGGGTTTTATAGCCTTGACCGCGAACTAACTTTGTGCCCAATTTTAACCACAAATATGTGTTGGTATTAACTCTACTACAGCAGTTACTGGGCTGTAGTGCTAACGGGCCAGCCGCATTTGGGCGGTGGACAGATCAAATGCAAAAAGGTGCTGCACACTGCTTCCCACCCTCCCCACAACGGGGAGGCAAGGGAGATAGAATTGAGAAGACAATACACACGGCTGGCCATGCTCGTGTGTCGACAGAGCACGTGTGCGTGCCTGAGAAAAGCATTAATGCCTCCCAGCCATCATTGTAAGTGCAGATGCTGTTGCTTTTTCTCTCATTGTATCAAATCCTATTTGGGAAAAGGCCCTTTAAAGCCACAGACCTCAGTGAACACCAGCCTGCGAGGGCACCCCATTTTGAGAACAACTAGCAACATGACAGCCTGGAGATAAATAGTGTGCTGCCATCTGTGTGCTCTGCAACTCACAACAAAGCACTTTTCATAGTGAGCTCAGTGGAGATGAGAAGCTATTAAGTTATTAGCTAGATTCCTAGGGACCTGAAGCACCACACAGAGAGCCACGGACACGCTGCTGCTGGCAGCACGTCCCGACAATGGAGGCAATCAAACCAGCACAAGACTCAGGGATTCAGTAAGTAAACAGTAAGAGAAAGCCAAAACACGAGAGACGGATGGAGAAGAGAGCCTCCTGGCCCACACGACCTGTGCTAATCCTGCCTTGCAAGATGCCAAGAGATACTTGCATCAAAGTGGGAAAGAGTGAGGAGTCTCCACATCTGGAAGGTGACATCAGTCACTCTGTGCAGCTGTTCAACTAGTGATGCAGCTCCATCCAGCCCAAAGAACTGGGAGAAGAGAAGAACAGAGTAAATAACATGGGCCACAGCATAAGGGCACAAGGTGCAGGGCTGAACAAAACACAGTTCCCTTACAGAAGAGTTCAAATCCCTGGGCAGGTGAGGTGCAACCCAACCACGGCCACACTCTGCAATGATGTAGCATTCTGATGCATGAAGACTCTTGGTCTTTCAGGTTCTTTGCAAAGCTAGGAAAGCTTAAGAAACAAAATATTACTAGGAGCCAGCAGGAACCCTCGGCATTTCCTAGGTTTTCATACTGTGTAAAGCTCACCATGTTTTAATAGCAAACCACAGACTTGAACAAATCCAAAATATTCTGCAGCCCACTGGTGCTGAAAGATGTCCTGTTTGCACCAAAGTTCAGAATTCTCTTCAGCTACTGTAGCAAGGTTTATTCAGCCAAAAGGAAAGTTGTAGTGGACAGCGTGTAAACACTGCCACTCACCAAACATTTGTAGCCCTGTGGCTCCAAGGCAATACACCGTGGGGAAAGCGAGAAAGGCTAGTTTGCATCTGCAAAACAATTTGACATCAATATTGGCACTGTAAAAAACCAAAGAGAGTGGTTGTTTCAGTCCAGATCTCCTATTAATCGAAACGGCCCAATTCAGGGTGAGAATGGAATCTGCAGAGGTTTTAGCCAGCCCAGTTATTAGCTGTGATTTCGTATAACCCTCGCTACCCAAACCAGACTCAGGCAGTACCTCATTTCATCGGTGATACAACTTTTGGGGAAAAACCTCCACTTCCACCATACCACTAACTTCCAGCATGGTAAGAACTGAAACAGGTGTGAATCATAGAAGGGTTTTTCTCCCATGTATTTTCGATGTGCACAGTATATATTACTGCCCATTAAAATGCAAGGCTTTTTAGGTGGTCAGCAGACAGTGCTTAAATTCTAGAAACTAATTCCCAAAGGGAATGAGACCTTTTTGAAGCTTGCAGTTCCCTAACTCTCGGCACTCTGAAAGTAATTTACTCTCAGAACCACACGGATCTTTCTTCAGACAAAACAAAATTTGAGATACACAGAGCCTCTGAGTGCCTCATCAAGAGGAAAGAAAAAAGTCATCAGGTCATTAATAGATATACCAATTCATAGCAATAAAATAAAATTCCCTAAAGTTTGGCCCCAAAAAGCACATATTGCCTCACTTGTTTGCTCTCTATTTCTGAATGCTGCTTGATAGAGATGGTTCAGTTCTGCTTCAGTGAGACATCAAGATGTACTAGCTAAGAGATGCTCTGTGTGCTCCGTATTCAGACACTGAGGATTTCACTTGTAAGTGAACAAGACACAGGACATATTCTCCATGCGATGAAAAGGGATGATACTGAAGTGTGACAGAGATAAATATAGCATAGCCAACAGGATGACTCACACAACACGTGCTTTTCCAGCAGGACTCCTTTATTACCTTGACCTTGACTCTTCTGCTGTATTTTATATGGAGCTGGAGACACAAAGCAGCATGCTTACTTCTAATTAGCTCAGGAATTAAATACATAACACTAAACCCTGCCTTCAGAATAACTTGAGTGGAATTGAAATTTGGTCACAGAGCAGAATCTGGTTCACAAAGCCTTGGCATATAGAGCAGAGGTATCTTGGGACATAAAAATATTGATAAACCACAGCAATACAACGTCTGACAAGCAGGAATTAGAAAAACGACAGGAAATATGATTCTAGTGAAAAACATCCTGAGTTAAAACTGGAACTTTTAGACTGGGCTTCGGAAACATTGGCTATCACTAACATAGAAAACATTTATCTCTCCTCTCTCTCTCTTTTTTTTCCCCCAACAAGGAAAAGAGTGGCTTTTTTTTTGGTTAAAGATCCAACTTGAAGGAAAGAGCAATGAAATAATTTCCTGGCTCTACCAGTGATGTTCTGTGACAGAGAGAAGCTGATAACTCTCTCCATTGTGGAAAGAGAAATAAAACATTTTTTCTGCATTTATCATTATGGAGAATGTGAAATCTTGGGCATTAAGGTCCAAGTTCTGACTTCAAGTAGCCTCTGACAAGAAAGAAGTCTCAACCTTCCCAGCAACAGTAGTGTAAATAGAAAACTAGAGCCAAAGACAATGTGCTCAAAACCCCACCGTTTCCTGCAGGAGTTGAGTTCCAGTTCAGCAAAACTAAAGGAATCAAATGTAGCTTCCAGGATGCCAAGTGCTTGTCTGAACCTCTGTGTTCAGCAACAGAAAAATAAATCTGTTTTCTACTAGCAACAGTGGAAGGTTGCATTCATTTGCTTTCTTTTCATTTACGTGAAAGAGCTCAGCCTGCGCATCAGGTGTATAAACCAAAACCAACAATACGGACAGCTCATATCCTTTACAGAAGTACCCACTGAGCGGTTCAGGAGTAGCCACAAAAGGTGCCTTCAAAGCCACTGTCAAACATTTTCAGCTCCTCTGTTATGTACGAGTATCTCCCATACTACATCCCTCAACCAGAGGAATGGTGACTGCATTTGTTATGAGTACCAAGGCACATCTCCTCACAGAAGATGTAAACCTCGGGTGTGCAATTACATCCCCTCGGAGCTGCTTTACCATACAGTTAGAAACCCCAAACCACATTGAGCAGGTGATTACCACCCCCCATTGTTCTAGGGATGCAATTATAAAATTAAGGTATGGCAAAATAGAAGTCTGCTGGGGAAAGGACTACGAATCTTAACAGCTTGCACCAATCTGGGAAAGTCTGAGCAAGTCAAAATAAGCCTTGGCTTTAACATATAGGAAGGAAGTAAGGACTAGGTGTGTGCCAACAACATCCAGCTTTCTCTTAAGTGCTTCTGAAAAGTGTGGAGTATTTTGGACAATGACCCAGGCTACCCAAAACAAAACCAGACCAGACCAGAATGCATTCCCTACAGCCGGGTGCATTTGCTTTGCTTACAAAGCATTTGGTTTTTTGCACTGACAGGTAAAGTTAACTTCTACTGCTCAAGCTATTGAAAAGATAAGAAACCTGAAAAACTCTCAGCGTGGTATTGCATATGCCTTACTTGCAGAAACTAAGATCACAGAACTATCCCAGCTCAAGTCTTCTTACTTCCATTCTTCCATGAAGAATTTGCCATACAATTCTGGCAGTGTGACTTCAGCACCAACTTTGACTCACAGTTCCTTCCTATAGATTGTCCTTCCTAGAAATATTTCTTATTAACTGTATCTTGTAAGAGGCAGAGTGCAGAATGGTATTTCATACTAACATAGGAGATGGAGGGAGGAGTGACGTGGGCTTTTCCTGGCTGAAATCAAGAGCAACTCAGAAGGAATCCACCACGGAGTACCAGGAGGATTAGAACTATCCATAGGTGATGCTGCTGGACAGTGACGTAACAGTAGAAACACATCCTGCACACAGCAAAGACCAGTGAATTGCAGTCTCTGGCACAGCAAGCAAAGACCTGAGGCAGGCCTAACAAACCTGACTGAGCCTCGAGTTACTTCTTCATTTTCACTAAACAGCAGAGGATGAATGATTCTGTTAAGTTCCCAAAAAAACACCCAGGCAACAATAGGCTGCAAAGGAAAAAGAAAAAAACCCCGTAAGCAAAGAACAGACCAGGAACTGGATTTCAATGAAAGGCATTTTCCTCCTGAATGTACAAAGGAACTCTTTCTTGGATCTATAAATAGATCCAGCTGATGATGCAGGAAGGTCAGACGCAGCACTGCTGACTGATCACTCATGTATGAGAACTTCAGCACAGTAAATAAGTGGATCCTGAATCACTTGAGACTAAAGGCCTTAGATACTGACCTGCAAAGGTGTGAGGGATACAAATGCATTTGTGTGTATGCTGGGGAGCATTAGGAAAAGTGCAGGGGGGTTAAGAATGCCTTGAATTTCTCAAAATCTGCAAGGGTGGAAAAAGGGAAGAAAACAAACAAGTTCCTCTTGATGCTGATGTGCTGTAAATCCATATCCCCTGCTTAAGACCCAAGAACCAAATTCCCTTCTACCCTTTCCCCATGCTCTTCTTCTGTGGGGCAGGAAGAGCGACACGAGTCAGGATACTGAGGGTGGCCATGCCACAGCATTGCTGCAGTGCCAGACAAGTACATGCAGGTAAATTATATCATGGCAAAAATCCCAAATGCAGAAAAACTACCCAGGCCAAGGGAGAGGACAGGACATACGTTCCTCCCAACCAAAACAGATGAAACAATTTGTCCATACTGCTAGACAGACAAAAGCAGCAGCCTTGAAACACAGAACGTGAATAAAAAGACCAAACGTGTAATATACTAGCTTTCTCAAAGCACTTGTCTCTTACAATGATCGCAATGCAGCTCAGATTTCTATCGGTAGGTTAAAACGGAGGAGGCCACAATTATTAAAAAAAGGCACTATATGAAGTGTGCTCAATCACTGAGTGATTAATCTTTTTATTAAGTTAATTTGTAAGTTATTTTTTAACTTATGGACAATTTCTTCATCTGGATGATGATATTTTAACATTTTAATTCAATTTTTAGTTCAAAATACAGCTGTTATTCTACAAATGTGGGGGTTTTTAACCTTGTAAATCTCTGATAAGTCCACATCTCTTTTTTCTTTTTCCTGATTTCAGAGAAGTTTAAAACATGAGCCATACAGGACAAGTATCTGTTATAAGTGACATGATGGATTAGCACAGCAGTAATTATATGTCACAAACCACCAGAGATTCTAGAAAAGTTTAGTCCATTGCATGCTCCATAGCGACTCCTGTAAAGCTCGAGTGATTTACAGAATGAATGAAATGGAAAAGGATGCACAAAGGCCTCAGATCCGCCAAAGCATGCAGTGAAACATCACCCATCTTAAACTACAGACAACGCATGTAGCTACTCTTTTCTACCAAAATTTATGAGCAGACAGCTAGACTGAAAGCAAAGAAGTTTTGATACACAACCAATACTTGGATCATATTAGGAAACAACTTCCCCCTCCCCAGATCTATTTCCTTTAGAAAAATTCATAAATGGACTGTCCTCCAAGCACTTTGTTTAAAACCAAACCAATGCATGAGCTCAGGATGAT
Source organism: Ardeotis arabs (assembly GCA_011801015.1). Lineage (NCBI taxonomy): Eukaryota > Metazoa > Chordata > Aves > Otidiformes > Otididae > Ardeotis > Ardeotis arabs. The sequence continues at coordinate 169,339 of JAAGAY010003127.1, forward strand.
CTCCTGAGTCCTACCTGTTAAATTTCCTTGAAAATCAAACACTATCGGGAAAGGCAGGCAGCCTGCTGGCTGGCCAGCACAAAGTGTTAAGAAATTGGCTGGAACTGCTGATGGCAAAATTGGGAGCTTTGAAATAAGAGTACAAGTATATTAAATGCAAGGAAAACACAAGCATGCTACTAAAGCCTCACACCTTTTAAACTTACTGAAGCAGGGTGGGTTTTTTTAGAAGTACACAGCGTTCTCTTAATTGCACCCAGTGAAGTACAGAAAAGGTTTGCCATTTGTTCTATTGGGAACAGAGGGCTCTTAAATATTACAGTCAGAAAAGACTAAAATCCCACCTCTCTATTTAGCCAGCTGCAGACTGGCTCCGTCAGGGCTCCCATCCATCAGCAAGGCGCAGAGCTCTACAGACATGGTGGGGTCCGCGCTGCCGAGCGGACAGATGAGCGGCCCCCCATCAATCAGCTGACAAATTGCTGTAGTTTGCAGTCAGGACTCTTAAAGGCAAGCGAACAGCAGTGATGACTTACTTCAAAACATCACGCTGTAAGCCAGAGTGATTCAGCAAGCTGATTCATGGTCGCTCAGCTGTCCAGGAATGGGGCGTGTTGTGGGGTGGATAGCTGGGACCTGCGATGTCATCCCCATTAGTGAATCAGAACCCTGACACTCTATCATTTCCGTAGCACGCTTTGTCCCTCCTGCGTCCCTCAGACGCAGAAATGGAAAATTGCTGTTGTCAATAGAGACGGGAACAGTTTCCCCTATGCTATCCTCAGAACAGTATCACTGATTTCAATGTGGTGTTAGACTCCCACTAACCTCAGGGAATACGATTCATTTTATGTGACAGGGATGTGAACCTCTGTAATCCTAACCCACCTCAGGTAACCAAGGCCAAAAGATACTTTCTCCACCTGCACAGTCAGTAGCTAAGTGTGGGTTCAAACTAGTTCACAGTGACAGCCAGCTTCATCAAGAACTGTTCACACATCCGTTCACTGTCAACAGAAAAAGCGTAATTTCTATGCTTAAACCTGACAGCTGGGAGCTTGGATCTACTTCCGTCGCTACAAGCTCCTCACATAGGTTTTAGTCAAGTCACTCAGTTTCTCATTACTGCATTCCTCTGCTTGACAGTATAAAGAGGGATTACCGTGGGGTTATTTCCTTTCATTAAGTTCCAAGATGTTTTTCTCAAAAGGGGTACAGAAGGTATATCACACTATATTAACG
>JAAGAY010003128.1:0-26816 GCA_011801015.1 Ardeotis arabs
CCTTATATAATGGTTCAAATATCAGTGCATAATAAATATGATATAATAAGGAAGTTCTCACCTCCAGGTAGGGGCTTGTCTTTGTCAACATTGTTGTTATCATAGCAAAACTCATATCCAAAATGTTTTACTTTTCTATGCTTTAAAGTCTTCTGGGCTGTAAAAACACACAAGTTTAAAGTAAGATTACTATATAAAACAATTTAGGCAATTTGCTATGCTTCCCTATTCCATCTGACCTGTTAAACCTAAATATTATTTAATTAACAACTAAAACAATGTATGTGACCCTTTCCTTGTCCTTCATGGCACACACTTGTCTTTTGTATTTCATCAAGCATCACATTCACCGCTATTTGAAGTCAACCCGATGGCAGTTTTCTACACGCAAGAAGTAAAGAGTATCAATTTTCTTGAGTCATGTTTAATGCATCTTTATTCTTGCCCTGATCTCTGAATCTGCACTTGATTAATATACTACAAATACAGCAGGATCCTCCGCTTTCACCAATCACCAAGTTACATGTTAGCCAAGGTCAACATAACCTTTTGTGTTGTTCCAAGGAACAAAATTTAAACAGAAATTTTGAAGTGAATTCCAACAACAATTCATTTTTTTAAAAGATTTAACTCCACAGAGCTCAGGTGAAAGCACAAAAGCATCCAGAATGTGTGTCTCACTGACTTCTTTTTTTATTTAAGAGAAGACACAGCTCCTCAGTTGGACATCAAATTACAAGGGTAACCTTCACAGAACAGTCCTGTGCTTGGCATAGACACCTAAAAAACACTTCAGTTGTTTCTGAATGCAGGAATACTATTCAAGTAAATCCATACCAGAATACCAATTCAGACCACTTGCCCCCAGGAGTTTACCACCTGCAATACAAGACTCAATTTCTAAAATACTAAGAACAAATATACAAGGATTCCAAACAATACATTCACCAAGACACAGACTTCTTGTAAACTGAAACTGTGGGGAGTTTGGAAGGTCTGGATTTCTATGGTTTTGCCCACCATTTTGCATACCTTCATCTCCTATCCAGTCAACACTTTCCAACATCTTCCTCTCTTCCTCTGGAGAAATAATCTTTTCAATGACCATTAGGCCTGGAGGCAAGCTTGTAGGAACAGCATTCTGCCAGAGAACTAGAGTGCAAGGAAAAAGAGAATATTGTCATTGTTTAGAGAAAATAAAACCATGTGTCCGCTACAGGGGTATTTACTTGATATGAAAATATAGTGTAGCTGTAGAAATACTTACTTTAATGACACAGTGGAACCCTCACTGGGGTCTTAGTTGGTGAATGAATAATCCCTTTTTGGCATGACAAAACAGGATAAGGCCCAAGTTTTGCATCAAGCAAAGTGCTTTCTAAAAAATTTTACTGCGTAAGACCAACAAGACTCCACACTATTCAAATGCAAAACCACTTGTGATTTTCCTGTCAAAATAACAGTAAAAAGAATTTCCCAATCACTTCAGGATTCTACCTGCATTTCATTCGAGAGCTTTGGTGATTTACCAAATCACCAGATTACACTCTGTCCAGAGAAGCAATGTGTAATCAAATATGGAGGAGTATAATGCAATACCTAGGTAAATACAAAATGTTAGTGACGTAGGGACATTCAGTTCGCTATCATAATAGCTTAAAAAAGGTGTTCACTGGCAGAATGGCCAGACCAACACCAGGAACCCTTTTCACTAGACACTACAAAAGCTAATAGAAAGAGCAACAGTTCTTGTACTAAATAGCTTAGGAAAGCCAGAAATCTTCTTGCGCTTATTTTCCTTCTTGGAGTTGAGATAGAGATTGCAAGAATGAGGTCACACAAGAAATTTAATGAACTGTCCAGAGACCTCCCGGATCCCAATTAGGCTCCTTAATCAAAAAACCTTCATGTGCAGTATTGAGCAGTCTGGAAATGACCTAAATCCTTTTTCCTTTTGCCTCCAAGTAAAGGAGTTGCAATTTGAGTATCCTATCATGAAAAAAAAGGAGCAAAGATTATTTTATGTCCTGAATCTTAGATTCTGGCTTTCATTCTCTGTATCTACCTACAAAGACCAGCGTGCTTTTAGCTATATTTACAACCTAGGAAGTAAAAGCAAAAGGAAGCAGTATGCAGCACTTGGATATATAGGAAAGCAGAAAAATTATACCTTTTTCCACAAAATTAATATATAGAACAATGTTTTGGCCAAAGTCTTCCAGTGTTACTTCTTTTCCATTAAGGGCATCAAAGGCTTTCTTGGCTTCTTCTGTTGTCCCATATTTCACAAATGAATATGGTTTATTCGGTGGCATTAAGAGTGTTTCCACCAATCCGTATTCTTCTACTATCCTGAGCAGTTGGTGTCTACTCATCCCATTACCGAGACCAGCATTGGCAATAACCAGGCTCTAATCGAAGAGGAATTTTAACAAATTGAGAATTAGTGATTGGTGTTGGTTCATTTAAAAGTATAACTCTACCAAAAGACCAGTTCTGCAAAGAAAAGTTAAGCCCATGAGTACTCTTATGCATTCCACACAAGATATTTAGATTTCAATAAGCCCGGTATATGAGGCTAAGGCAACCTTTATTTGCCCAGTCAGAAAGTCATTCTTGCCCAGAAAGATGGTGGATGTCCCATCCTTGGAAACACTTGTAACCGGTTCATAGGATTCCTATGCACAAAATTAACCCAACTTACGATATTTAAAAGCACAAAAGGTATTTATTGCTCTATTATAGCCTTGCATAAGTAGAATCATAGAATCATAGAATGGTTAGGGTTGGAAGGGACCTTCAAAGGTCACCTAGTCCAACCCCCCTGCAAGGTGCAGGGACATCCCCCACTAGATCAGGTTGCTCAGAGCCCCATCCAGCCTGGCCTTGAATGTTTCCAGGGATGGGGCATAAAGTAGTTACTAGCATAAGCAGTTACTAGCATATTGTTTTCCTTTTATGAAAGTCTTACCAACCCAAATAAGCAGGAGACACTGCCGAGCAGGAGGCTGATTATCAGCAGGGTCAGAGCAGAGAAGGGAGGTAGGTGCAGCACTTTCAGGGCATCCCATGTTGTTCGTAGAGTGTGCTCCGAGTCCCTTCTCTCTCCTCTGCTCTGAGCTGCCTCTGTTTATACCCTCAGCAGATTCAGTGGAAGAGTACTGACTAGGTGCTGATGCACGCGTGGCCAGCGCATGCAACAAGGCCTGCCAAGTACGTGCCCTGCTGGCTAACAGCGGTTCCCGGATTGCAACAACATACTGCTCAATAACAACCCTCCTACATCCCCTCTCTGAGATAACAACCCTCCTAGCTCCCCTCTCCAAGGTCACATTCTCACAGCTGTGTGCAGCTTGTAATTTCCTACAGTGGCCCTACATGGACCATCACACAACACTCAAGGCCAGGTTGGATGAGGCTCTGAGCAACCTGATCTGGTTGAAGATGTTCCTGCTTCTTGCAGGGGGGTTGAACCAGATAACATTTAAAGGACTCTTCCATCCCAAACCATGCTATGATAGTCCTGCAACCTCTATCAGAGATATTTCCTCAATTAATGCATATACCATTACACATTACTATTACAAGAGCACTCAAGCTTCAAACCACCATGTGTGTGTGAAGTGTACTGCAGGCAAACAATGACACTGGTACACATAATTTTGGTGGTTTCTAAAATTGAATTTTTCCAGAGATCCATTACCACTAACAAAACAAACAGAAAAACTTTGAAAATTGTTAAATTATTTTTTTTTAAGACAGGTTTTCTCATCTTTGCCAAGGAGCCTCTCCAAGCATTAGAGAGATTGATATTCCCAGTCCCATCTCAAATCCTCCAAACATCAGGTTCATCAAATAAAAGCAGCAGCCTCTGGAAACAGAGCACCTAGTTCTGCTCCAGCAGTCTTATCTGACAATTCTCCCTCTTGTTTTTATAAAGAAAAGGGATTTATGTCCCATCCTTAGTTAACAAAGATTACCTCATGCACAATGTCTAATTGCTTAATTCTACACTTTCATAGTGATTTATGTCCAAAATTATCAAGGAGTATGCAGTTTGTGAGGACTGTTGCTGGTTTGCCAAATGTTAGAAGAAACAGCAAAATAGAACTTTTCAAAGAACTACTATTCAAGAAATAGTCTTTGAAAATATACAGGTCTTTTCAAAATAAATTAACAAGTTATTTTGACATCTAAATAGCTATATGCCATAACTGGATGTTCAGCTTAATCATAGTGGTTGAAAGAAGTTTAAGTCTCTTTTTAAGGCCAAATGAGGATGCAGTCTTGAAGTTTTGATTGAGCTCCGGTGACTCCAAACAATGAGCAACAATTTACTCAGATTGAGTCCATGTAATACCTTTCCAGAAAGCTTTCAGACAATCTTTTCCTTAAATTCTATACGTATTCTATGATCTTTCCTGAAGGCAGCTGGTAAAGTGTTCAATTGTTTCAAATGACACTTCTCTAAAAGACAGGCAATTAGGTTGAAAATTGAAGAGAAGTATTATTTAAAAAAAAAAAAAAATTATATAGTGAGCACTGCTGTGATTATGCCTATTGCAATGGCTCTGTTAACACTTGTTCTTAGCATCACATCAGGCTGTTCATTACTAACCACATTTTTCAAATGTGACCACATTATTACATTTTTCAAATGTGACCACATTATTAATTATTGTTATTTTCTACAATGTTATTAATGGAGTGGCCCATGTGTGTAGAGAAAATGCAGAGACTCAAACCAGTGCTTTCACCAGCTGCAGGCACTTCATCTACAAAGACCATCACTACACAACAGCAGTATGTACAGCATACGTGCACAAAGCCTGAAAGCATTTGCTGTACTCTTGACTAAAGTTCATCACTCACACAATGATTTCATTTCATACGTCACTCATTCAAATGTGCTGTCATTGATGAGGATCTTGCTGGATCCCAGAATGACAGTTTGAATAGATTACATGGATAATTTGGTATCTGGGGCAGTGTCGTGGGGAGTAAGTCCCAGATTATGGACCCATTCCCAAGCAGCACTAGAAAAGCACAGTCCCTGCTCCAAGAGCTTACAATATATACAAGATTGCTGGGTCATTTTAGCATATGTCCACGTGGAGTGAAATCTGAATAAAGACTAAGCCAAATTTTGTTACAAAAAAAGTATAAAGATCTAACCAATGTTTCCATTTTTGAATGGGAAGAGTTTGCAGAATCAAGATGAACGAGGCTAGAGTAAATCATACTGCTCTACAGTGCTTCAAGCCATTAACGCCCCACGCCTGACGGAGGGAAATTATAAACTCCCTCTCTCTAACTTCTTCCTCTTCTGTCTAAAAGTTCCTGTCACTTATGTTTTGCTACACCAGTATCTGTGAGGTCACCCTCTGATCTGCTGTAATGCTCTAGTGTGGCAGAAAATTCTAAATCAAAAAGCTGAGTAGTTTTCAATTAGGTTAGGGAATAAAGCAGCTTAAATTCATTGCGCATCTAAGAAAGCAGAATTGACTCCTATCTTTTCCCCTTTTGTGCAAGGGAAGGGAAAGCTGTCCCCTTTTCAACAGCTGCAAGTCAGTCAATCAGTTCAACTCCCACAGGACCACAGTCAAAATCAATGTAGGTGAATAAACAATGCACAAAAGATTTCTAAGACGGACATGTTTCTAACAGGGAGTTTAGACCAGACATACTATACTTCATAGAGAAGTACACAGGAAAGAAAGATGCAAAAGCTAAAAGCCAGAGAAGAAAAGAAATCACATAGAGGAAGAGAATAAAAGTTTATCCACTTCAACAAGGTAACATTTCCCATGCTTCCTCCTCCTCCTCCTCCCCAACCCAAGGAACTACTGTTTCAAATTAAAAAAAAAAAAACCAAAACAACTTATCCAAAGGCCATCAAAGTCTCTTCACAGACATTAAACTGCTGAAGTACAGTTCTGCTTTGAAATCAAAGATGCATTGAAAACCCTCAATCTCAGAAGCGCATTTTGGAGGATAACTGCATTTTAGACAAAGAATATGTGAGAATAGAAACAGATAAGCAGCATTTTCACATTACCATCAAAATCAAAACTATGAGTCACCTGTGTGGCATGGGAGATGCACTCAATTCCCTCATGTCTCATCAATGTATGCTGAGCTCTGACCTGCTTCTTCAACACCTTCTTCTTCATTTTATGGATTTTCAAATGATCTTTGCTGGTTTTAACTTCCATGCTGGTGATCTGGGAAATAGAAGTAAACACACATAGTAAGTGTTCTGCTTGAAAAATTAAGTATTTCAGTCTGCTCTAGAGATGTAGCCTCCCATCCAATATGTCAGTTTTAAGATAGTAATAGGAGTAAAAGCTGACTTCTTTCACATTGCCTCCAGCCCCTGAAGGCACGTCAAACAGCGCTACCCGCATAGCTGAGACAGTAGAAGCTTTCCTCAGTCTTTGTCTGAGCTGGGCCTAAACTCTCTGCCTTGTCTGTTGCATCATTAGCCGAGGCTCAGTTCTGCAGGCACGGAAACCAACAGTTTGCCTTCACTTCCGAGTTAAGGAATCACACTCAACTGCACAGCAGTGAAAAACTTTATTTGGCAGCAACTCACAGCCCCCTTTACAAAGGCCAACACGACTATAGGAAAAAGCATGCAGCAGTGGATTATTCATTGCTGCTACCACCTCCTTTCACAAGTATTAAAAAGAAGTAGCTCCTGAAAATACAGTGAAACAGTCTCCCCTTGTAATGCTAGCTCAGGTTATAGCATGTCACACAACTGGCCTGAAATCACTACAAACGTTAATGTAAAGCTTTACTGTAATGGGGGAACTTTATTTGCAGCAGAAGCCACTTCTGAAAACGAAAGTGCATCGTTACTGGAGCAGAGCTGAAGTTACTGGAAAGTGCATCGTTACTGGAGCGGAGCTGAACGGCAGCCGTCAGCAGAGGGAGCGCCACGCTCAGTTATGAGGTCTGGCCGTTTACTGTTCAGTTCCGGCTTGGTTTTGTGCTGCAAACACGTAAACATAAGTGTATACAGACCCTGCATGCACACAGACATCAAAACTCCTGGAAAAAAAAAAAAAAAGACGAAATTCAGGGCACTGACGGGAAGGTTTAAGAGTTCCAGCATTGGCCAAACAGGCCTGAAGGCGCCGGTAGTCCCTACGGCTTATCCGCACCCCACCCCTGCCAGTGACAGCCACTTAAACCTCCCACCAACACCCCTCAAATTCATGAGCTCCAGGCACTCCTTAAAAATAATAACGACAATAGGAAGAACAACAGGAACGTGTGGATGCTGTTCTGCCCGGACTAAACATGGAGGGGGGCTGTAGAAGCTGAGGCTGATGCGGGGGTTGACTTGGCCTCGTCCCGGCCTCACACTACCTCGCCCTGACAGGGCCAGGGCCAGGCCGCCGCGGGCCCGGCTCCCCCCCATACGGCGGCAGAGAAGGGGACGGGGAGGGGAGCCCGCGCTGCCGCCGCCCCCGCAGTGCCCCACCTGCTCCCCCAGCCTGGAGCCGGGCGCGGCGGGCGCTGCAGCCCCAGGCCCGGCCGGCGCGGCACGTTACCTGGCTGGAGGCGGCCATGTTGAGGCGGGCGGGCTGCTCCGTCATGGCGGCGCTCCGCCCCCGGCGGGTGTACCCCCGCCAAGGCCGCCGGGGATCTTTTCTGCCCCGTTATCACAGTGAAGGAAGCCAAGGGGGTCCGGCACCAACCGGTGCTCTGCGCCAAGTTTTCTCGGGGCGTGCGGCTGCGGCCTGGCAGTTGCTCGGGGGAGGGAAGCTCCGTGCTCGGGCGGCTCCGGGGCCTGTGCTCACGGCGCTGAGGTGTAGCTGCCGGTGTAGCCGGGGGACGAAGGGAGCGAAAGCGGTCCGCCTCCTGCCTCGGACACACGGTTATTGCAACTGTTCCATCTCCTTATTTCTGTGCACTCCGTGCTGCCCAGCTTCACTTGCCTGCAGGCCCACCCCTTCCCAGCTTTTCTCTTTAAGTAGAGCCAGCTCCTTGCCATCCTCCTTCCCATCAGTAAACTCTTCCTCTGTGTCTGCAACAGAAGAAAAGTGATATTTGAACCCAACCCGCAGTGGGGCACCGTCCTTTAGCCCCGCACCAGGCTCCGCTCCTTCACTGAGAGCAATTTGAGGCAGAGCCTTCTTTCAGGGAAATCCAAAACCAGGTGATGGGAGCCACATCCACACAGTGGATTAAAGACAGTTTTCCCCAGGCCGAGGTACTCACCTGGACAGGCCACCATCACAGCCAGCACTGATCACTTTACCTTTGGCATGCCCGGCACTAGGGACAGAGGAAGACAAAACCGTGCCAGTGCAGCCAAGGCCATGCAAAGACTGAGCCTCTGCTTGTACATCTATATTTCTCCACGCCACTCTTCAGCTCACTAGAAACCCCACTAAGGCTGCTTAGTAAACCTGCACTTTAGCAACCTACACCTCACTGAAAGGAAGCATCTCCACAGCTTGCTGGCTCCCTTCATGAGAAAGTGATCCCTTAAATCAGAGAGAGAGCGTGCAAGTCTTCTTGTTCCTTAATTTTTCTCTATCATTATAGACTGAGTGCTATACTATGCCTGTAGACCAACACAGCCCTTTCCTCTTTTTCTATCCAAAATACTGAAATTCAGTGTTACCTACTTTTTCTGTCTTTACCTGACAAATGTTTTACTTCTCGCTGTAGCTTATTACTTAAAAACTGGGGGTTTTTTTCCTTCTCTATTTAATACCAAGCTGATTTTTTTTCCCCCCTTAACCTCCTGTGGGTATTTAGCTTTTCTCAAGATTAATTAGGTGTGGGATTCCCAGGTGAGTAGTATGTAAGGTGACCGATGAGCCTGTAAACCTGTGGTCAGAAGCCAGCTCCTTAACTTTGTCTCAGATCCACTATGGAGGAGTCTACCATGCTGTTAGGTAGGGCTGTGCTTGCCCAGGAAAAAAAAAAAAAAAAAAAAAGTCTTTCTCTTGGACCATACGCCATGTCCTGTGCTGGGGACACAGCTATCCCGTGCAAGAGGTACAAGCACACAAAGGACGTGAGGCTGATGGGGCACATCCACCAGCCTGTGAAGGTAGTATTTGGCCAGAAAGGTGGTCCCACTTCTGTCCTTCCACCACAGTCTGTGGCATTACATCACTCTCCATCTTTGACCCACGCAGTGGCCAGCAAGGTATTATGATAGCACAAATCTTTTGCTTAAGTTTTCTCATATGTAAAGAGTGAATATTAGCTGCCTGCCTAGTAGGAGTATAGCAAGGAGCTTGTTAACCTTTGCAAACACTATGCATTAGTATTATCTGGTCTTTTTGTAAGCTAGAATGAATGGAGGGAAAAAACAACCAGGCAATGTCAACAGCGGCTGTCTCTATTAAAGTATTCTCTGAGGCCCTCAGCTCTGGAAACCAGCAAACCTGAAAGCTACTGGAAGGGTGATCCTAATGAAATTGGTTTGTAATTTGTTACCAATTTGTTCTGACAAGTGGAAAATACCTGCCCAAAGGTTGTTTCTGTTAAGTTTCCACATTCTGGTTCAAAGCCCTGACTGTGTGGTTTATTCTTCTACTTGGCTGTCCATGGTTTATCCCATTGGGATGCATTGTTGGTAGCTAAGAAGTAGAACATAGGCTTAGTGGAATGTTACATTTCAGAGCACAAACCAAGAGGTTCTGGCAGCTGCCTGACCCTGTGTTTGCCAGCCATAATTTGGGTTTATTCTGCCTTATTATTTTGAAAACTGTTTTCTGGGGGAGAACAGACTCATTGTGCATTTTTCACTTGAAATATGATATAAGTGTGATTAGCATTGGTAAAAAATTTGTGATGTGTATTGCAATAACATTTCCTGTGTAAATGCATCAAGATTTTACTTCTATAAACAACATTCTCACATAGGAAAATTCCACCAATTAAAAAAAAAAAAAACAGTTAAAGGCTGGTTATGAGGTTTTTAATACAAGCATATTTTGTTTAAACCAGAACTGTTATTCCCTTTATAATTTAAGCCCTGAAGCACCTGCAGTCTCTTCTCATGATAAGTTACACAGGTACAGACTCCTCCTACAGATACCACAGTGCTTATTGACCACAAGTAAAAATACATCTGCATATGATTAACAACTTTGTCACTTACTAAACCACAAAATATTTCACAGAAGTGAGGATTCAAATACATTTACATTTGATGTTAATATAATCTCTGACGAAAAGTACTTTGGGAGAAATCTCAGTATTTCTTTAAAAATTCCAATTTTTATAATGGTAATATTTTGGTTTTAAAAGTCTGCAAATATTCTAGTTTGAAATTAAGTTTTCATAGTTTTCAGAAATTCTTGACTCTGGCTCATTTTTTTTTTTTAACTGATAACCAGGAACTATGTTTTCTAAAGCAGAATGTCATGCTCACACTTCCTAATGGGTGAGAAATAAAAGGCTGCTGACTTTTTCCAGGACCAAATGACAATACTCACTGTGCTGTTAGCCATTTTATTTTTACCACATTCCCAGGGAGACTCAAGGTGTTTGGCTATTACTTCTAATTCCCCATCTACTTCATATGATAGTAAGTAAACAGATACCACCACTTCTATTTCCTTCAGCAAAATACAGGTTACTGGTAAGTGCATGGAAAGACAATCTTACTCCCTTTTATACCAATGCAAGCCAAGCCATGCTTTAGCCTAATGTGATCACACTGGATTTCCATCACTTTCAAACCCAATTAAAAGAAAATCACAGGAAGATAGTAGGATTTGCTGTATCAAATCTCTTCATTTAAGAAGCTGCCGTTTGAGAATCATGACAAATAGGATATGTTTCAGGATAGCAGTTTGTTACAGAAATAAGAAGAAACCTCTTAGCACAAAATCCAGCTCAAAATCACTCATGACTAGTACTGTAGAGGAGTACTGTAGTAAATTATGGGACACAAGATGAATTGTTTTATGATAGCATTCATGTAATAGTTAAGGACTTTGACAAATATCTGTTGACCTGAATTCAAAATGTGCTACTGCTGCTGCTTGTAATAGTAAAATTCTCCATAACAAACCCCTGCAATGCCAGAGGCTTATATTTTTCAGGAAGATAGCAAGGCTGGCTCTGTGCTGCATGTCATTTTGATTCTGCATTTGTGCTGTTCAATGCTAGATTTTTTATCTCTGTCTAAAAAAAAAAAAACAAACCCCAAACCACTTGTGAGAAATCTAGGCCCTGATAAAATCAATGAGAATTGTGCCAGTTATTACAATGAAGGCAGGTTTTATCCCTGTTTTCAAATACTAGCAAACAAAAATCTTTTATTCTCAAGAGACTTAAAATGTCACGTAATCAGTATGCTTTCTGATTTCTAAGCTTCAGGCTACAGTCTCTTCATACCTCCAAGCTTTTTCCCACAAACATAAGACTTTGGAGTACATTTTTTTCCTTTCCTTTAGTAAAAACTTAAGTTTTCCTGAAATCTCTAGGCTCAGAGTACTGGAACTTTAAGAAATAAATTAAGTATCATAAACTTACAATAAAATTGTAAGATTTCGCAACACTGGTTTTGTGGCACAAACGCCTGATTATTGTCAGGTTCACTTCCATCGTTACAAGGTACCATCCTCTTGCAAAGCAAGTTTCTTTGGCACAACAATACAACTTTTTCTGAACAGGCAGATTTCAGTACTGTGTTGGGATAGCTACAGATCTTGTCATCCAGAGAATCGAACCGGTCAGTGAATGTTTAGGATTGGGCAGTGAATGTTTAGGATTAGCTAAATTGAGCATTTTTGCTACGCCATGAGATTGCATTAATGCCATGTAAGGAAGTGCTATCAAAGGGCAGAAGAACAGTTTTAACTTCTGTTGTCAGACAGACTGCAAAGGTGTGCCTACATTGCTGAGTCACCATTAATATCTCACTGGAACTGGGAGCACAATTCTGTATGCTTCAATAACCAGAAAATCTTTGATTTGTTCCTGGAGAGTCCTCAGAAAATTCCTGTGAACTTTCAGGCACAAGACAGAAATGACTGTCGTTATGATGTGCATGCCGCACATCTGAAGACCTTTCATTACCAGTACTGCCAATCCAAAGCTCCAGCTCTTGCAAGGTACAAAACGTGCACGCAGATGTCAACAAACAGAGAATTTCCTCATTTGATTAAGGGAGAATGAAAGACGTGTAAATTCCCTAAGCACAATTACTGGACACAATATCCATGAAGATCAACTAAAAGCTCCCAATGCAGCTTCTGATATGCTGTCTCCTGCCAGCTTTGTCTGCTTACATAAGAACTCTCTGTGAACGGCCCTCAGTCTTCAAAGTCCCACATGCACAAATCTGAAGCAAATAATGCATTGATCATACATTGCAGGCAATTATTTTGCCCTCAGTTTTAACTTTCTAAATTTTATCTGGCTGTAAGTAATCTTGGAGACTTTGGCCTTTAAATCTTTACAAAGCCATGCCTTCTCTGCTGTAAGAATACATTTCCACTCTCTAGGACAGGGAGCCTCGTGCAGTTTGGAGCAATGGGCCACTATCAGGTTCTCATCAGCCACTACGCACCTTTGCCATCACAGTTTTGTTTAAAAATACAATCAAAGTACAATACTACATGATAGGTCCATAAACCGTCCAGAGGCTTGGAGATGATTAAATCAATAAATCACTGCTGGAAACACTTCTCCAAAAAATTCACGAGACCTCTGTTGGCTCTCTGCTAAACAGGAACTTCTGCTTTCCCTGTCTAAGTGACTCTTTCTCTGTGATTCCAGCAGTCTAGGAAAGATCTTTTTGTGCCAATCTGGGTGTCAGAAAAGTAATATGAAGTACTGAAAGAACCATACAAAATATTGATTTCCTTCCAAATCACTGAACCAATCAACACATGTTTTAATTTAGCCTTGAAAGTAACTCTGTTAGAAAGATTCAGACAATGTATTTCTGCTCTCTCTGGCACAATAGCTGAAAATTAGCATCTCTTCTTCAAAGCCCGCACGTACATTACATTCTCTTCGTACTCTTTGTGCCTGTTTTCCATGATGAGACAGGAAATACTGGTTTTTTTGACTTACTGATTGAATTATATTATTCTCTTCTGGCCCTACAGTCAAAATGTTACACGAACCTGGCAAAACCGAGTTCTGTCACAAGCAATTAGGATTTGGTAGGCATTCAGAAAGCAATGTGATCCTACACAAGGATCCTCCCTGACATCTACACCAGGCAGGCAGTCTGCTTTCCTGCATATCCTTGGAAACCATCATTTCTCACAGTTACCCTTCTGGGCATAAATATATCACAAGGACGATCATGGAATATCAGGCAGTGGATTTGTCTACTTCGTCCAGCAATACGTTGTTAAGGATATGGTGCTTGCAGTCCAGACACAATCTGTAAAGTTAATTTTTAAAGGCACAGTATTGTTTACGTGCGGAGAACTAAATATTACCTTTCCATTGTAAGTGAGATCCTCAGTGCCTCCAGTGAGACTGGAGAGAATACTGCAATGTGTTCCTTAGACCAGGACTCTATCCTTTAAACCCCTTTCAGGCATCATCTCAGGAGTTCTCATTAGCTGTTGCTCATGCAATAGATCCACCTTCTTTGGAAGAAGAACAGCTGTGCAACCATAAGTGAAAATTTTCTACATAAAAACATGGTCAGTGTCTTGGGTCACCCCACTTGCTGCTCTTGTAATCCAGTTTTCATTGACTTCTCTGGATCTGTACACATACTCAATACATCTGTAAAGTAGAAGTTCTAAGTTTTTCAAATGAATAGGCCAAAAAAAAAAGGATGCATCCAAACTTAGTGGATTTTCTTTTTACAAACACCACTTCCCAATCTGCATGACATTTACATAAATATTTACCCAGCTCACCAAGGGTTGTGAATCTTCATGAATCACTGTTTGTGTAACACTGTAATCCTTGAATGAAACGTAGCATATGCATTCAGAGTATGGATCTGATTAATGGCAGAGGATAAATGAAAAGAAGAATAGATAAAAAATGATCACATCACTTTTTTTTTCCCTTGTTCAAAAGTGGTTTCAAAGAAATTCTGTTACAAATGCAAATCTTTCTTTTTCACACAGGCATAATATGGTTGGTACACATCTTAGTGAGGAAGATTAGGACACCACAGTCTTATGTTAATCAGCATTTTCAAGTTTGTTCCCTTTTATTAAGATAAAAAAGCAGGCATTGTTAGCATATAGTATTTGAAATTCATGTCTACATCACTTTATTTTACTCTTTCTAGATATAAATATCAAACAGAATTTTTTTCAAACATTATAACATTAAATGCTTAAAGGACCAAGTCCTTTCTGACAAAATTATTTGCTTCAAGAGACGGGTAAACTAAATGAGCATACTGGCTGCTTCACTTAGCTGTCATCTCTCTAAAGGCTGTATGAGTAAGCCTGACACAATTTATCTCTTGTGTTATCATCATGTACATGCTTTTGTTATTGTCTCCCATGTTAAACTTCATGGCATCTTCAGTTAAATGAATAGGAGTGAAATGAAGGGTGGCACTGTAAATGAACAAAATAACTAGGAGAGAGGTTTAAGAAATGATCATAAAGGTTGTGTGCAGACTGCTTTAGCTGCTATAATATCAGTGCACAAGAGCCATGTAATACACCATCTCAGGACAATTCTGTATTGATGCTTGTCCTGAGCTAGGCACAAAGACTTGTTCAATATTTCGAAGTAGAGTGTTGACACAGATCTGAAGCATTTGAAATCATTGTGATACTTGAAATAGATACTTAGACATAGCAAGAAAATAGTTTTTAATTCAGGGAACCAGATTCCTTAAGCAAACAAAATTCTAGAAGTTAGAGATTCAAAATATATTTTGTCACCCCATCCTTCTCTTCACCGCAGCAGGATGGTTCTTTATAACACCCTTCTATAGTGTTCCGCAGCTGAATTGTAGGAATGCATTTTGTGGGGGAGGATATCTACAGGGAAGTCCCCATACAACCATCAACTACATGGGACACTGTCCTAGGAATGGAATCAGCACCTACTTGAATGTACATGGAGACCAAAGCAGGGAATCCCTGACTGCATCACATAATTCAGGATCATGCTCACTGCCTGAGCACTGCTTGGAATGGGGAGGAATAAATTACAAACCCCAGATCCCACCCAGTAAATCCCAACATGGATATACAGATCCATGATTATATAGAGTAAAAACAAAGGGCTCATACATATGTTGTGCAGTGTCAAACATAAAACAGAGATGCTAACTCATGCTAGCACATGAGTATCGCTCCAAAAGTGCAATAATCATAGAATCGTAGAATGGTTAGAGTTGGAAGGGACCTTCAAAGGTCATCTAGTCCAACCCCCCTGCAAGGAGCAGGGACATCCCCGACTAGATCAGGTTGCTCAGAGCCTCATCCAGCCTGGCCTTGCACGTTTCCAGGGATTCTTACATATAAGCAAATCCACAGATGTTTAGTACTCACTACTGTGAGAATTTCTAGATTCTCACAGATCCCCTTGTTTCTGAATCTTTTTAATCTTTTTTTTTTTATTTAATAGAAGTAAACTATAAAGCTCCAGGCAGATATATAAAAGTTTCTGGCTGTGCTGACATAGGAGTAAGAACTGTATTGGGAACAGCTGTCCAGCTGCATACATAGTACAGTCCAGCAGCTGGAAATGAATTTACTATAGAAACCTTTCACTACAGAGCTCTCACATGATTCCTACTCCCACTGGCAGCATCCAGGAATCCGGATTCCTGCCCTGCAATGATCCTTACTGAAGATTTTTTTTCAACAAGTAACTCACACCCCAAATGCACGTGTGCATAACGGTCACAAGCTGTGGTCAGAGAGATCTAGTCCTTCCATCTGCACTTTTACCTGAGTGTCCTGTTCACCTGGACCATATAACACCTCCCAGAAGACATAGCCACATGTTTGCTTGATGACATCCTACACCTAAAGTAATCTGAGCTTGATTCCTCTCTGAACATCTTGACAAAAGCTGTAGTTAGCATCAGACTCATTTATTACAGCATTCTTTTGTCATCTGCTTGCCACTGGCTTTGGAAAGGCTCCATTTCACCACATACCAGTGTTTGGTCATTTCTTACAGAGGTCTAACACCAAGATCTCATACAGTTTCATATAAACATGGGTTTCCAAATGATAAGAGGTGAGATGCCTTTTCCTATGGAGTGAGGGCAAATAGCTGCTTAAAATGAAATCAGACTTCATGTGTTCCAATACTGGGAGACGTGTTCTAGATATACTTTATGTGTCTTCAGTACTAGGAGAAGCATGTAGCATTTTTAATGCCAAGCTTTTCCCCACAAGCAAAAGAGTTTGATCAGCTCAGTCAAAGTAATAAAGAAACGGAGCAGCTGGTCTTGCAGTACTTAAACCACTATTGTTCCGTTGGTATCTCAAGTATCCTTCTACTTAGCAGTATGCTTCCAGTACAGCAATTTTCTTTTAAACGCACAGCACTGTCACCAGTTGCCTAATGTATTATGGTCTCTTAAATCACGCCTGGGTTAGTAGAGGTGGAAGATCAAACACTAAGAAATAAAAAATAAAAACTTTTAGGTGATCCACAAGTCTCTGGAAAATGCTAGCAGCCTAAAGACAAGGGTGTGGTTTATCTCACCCTGACAATGCCCAGCTGACAAAAGAGTTCCCTGGTGCCCAGGGCAGGTGAGGAGGATTGAAAGCAGCCTGAGGAGGTTTTTATTTATGCTGAGAGCAGCCTTTCTCATCTTGTGTAAAACCTAAGGTGAAGGATAATCTAGACTATAGGTTTTGAAAACTGAGGTAAGAAAGTTCCTTATGTAAATAGGGGTAGGTTGGTTTTATTTTTTCCTTATCTTTCTGTAGTACAACTTTTAGGACTATTCTGGGAGTAGTAGGATTGTTAAATTGAAATATATTATTTCTCTTGTATGTTTTAAGTAAAAGAATACAAGTATAGGTAAAGTATTTCTGCCATGATCAGTACTGTCACAAAAATGAAAAAATTATTTGTTAAAAGCAAAATAATCCCATGAAAGCATTAACTCTTTTAATAATGTTTGGGTGGCATGTCTTCTGAGGAGAGTGCTGGATGGTGTCAAACACATTAGGTTCTTCACAAGGGCATAGCACGTGTACTCTTTATCAATCTTGTCTTTCTCAGTAAATTGTGCAACAACAAGAGCTTCCATCCAAAATAATGAGGGACTTGAGTTTTTGATTTTTCACCAATATCTGAGTTAGGTATGCTGCTATCTGGTTTTTTTTTTTGTTGCTTCTGGCACCTTCTTTCCAATGCTAAATTAATCATGCAGGTGACCTTGCTGATTTTTATTAGGCACAGCATGCTGTATGAGCTATTGCTGGAAAAGTGTGACATTGTTTAATTAGTGGGGTCCTATAGTTATTTTTTCTAATCTGTTTTTCACTGCCACTTTTAAATACGCACTATATTTCTGCTGTAATGCTCTGTTTCTTTCATTTGCCATAAATAAAAAATAATCATGCTGTTAGAAGGAAGGTACAGAATAGTAAAGTGTTCTCTAACATTTATGATCAAAAGAACTGCAGACTTTTTAATCCAGGCCCCTGTTAGCTTTAAAATGCTGGTTTGCCTCAACTTTCTCTGAGAACAATGATGCTGAACATAGGGGGCACAGTAATTCGGGTAAAGTGAAGGGGTGCATCCAACTGCAACTTGATAACAAGGAGACTGCAAAAATCCAGTCAGGTCTGAAATGGCACTGCATGACTATGGCGTAGCCATGTGCAACTGCTTGATTCCAGAGAAGGATCAGGAAGCCATCTGAAAACTCCAAACCCATTGGTCTGATCCCCTAAATTTGCTGTATAAGGGATAAGAGTCAGTGAGCCTTTCCAGCTTATGTTTTAAATTCCTCCACGTTTATGGACAAGAGTATGGCATTGGGGAAGGTAAGGCTACTCCTGTAGCGTGGATCCGGCTTTTCATGCTCATGATGCACCTGGCATAACTATGAATGGTCTCACAAAGCTCTCTTCCCAGACGTATTTTGGGAAGCACCACTGAACTCTAGCTCCTGAAGAGTTCCCCAATACTGGATTTACTCTGCTTAGAGATGTCATGACCTGCAGTGGCTCTTCCAGCCCTGTGATAGAGCAGTTCCTGACAGGAACGGAGAGCAAGGATCAGAGGTGGAAATAAATGGGATGTAGTAATTAGAAACACTGCTGTGATGCAGGAGACAGGAGAAAGAACTTCTTTTACAGTTGCATTGATGCATTAAGCTTGAAATGGAAGAAGCGAAACCCTGTCTCCTTTTAACAGGCAGGCAGAAAGCTGTTTTTAGGTTGAAAACTCTTTGAAAAAGAGGTGAATTGGCATTTTCGGTCATACAAATAGGCGCATCCCAGGCCGGGGACCGCGGACCGGCGGCGCGTTGGCTCCCCGCGCGTCGTCTGCCCGCGGTCCCCGGCCCCTTTCCCTTCACCCGTGGGGCGGGCTCGGTCCCCGCCGCAGCCTCCCCCCGCGCTCGCCGGTAGGCGGCACCGGTACCCGCCTTCCTCCTCCCTCCCTCCTCCTCCTCACCTTCGCCGGGTGACCCAGATCCACGCCCGGCGAGGAAGAGGGGACGCGGCCCGGGGATGCAGCGGTGAGTGCGCGGCGTGCAGTGGGGGGAGGCAGGGGTCGCAGAGCAATGGGAGGTGGCTCCGGGCATCGCATCACCGCCTCCCCCCAGCCCTCACGGTGGGAGCGAAGTTTTGCCCGTCTGGATGCGGGACTCTGCCCTTGCGGCGTAAGGAAACCGAGGAGAGACGTTGCGTGGTTTGCGTATTCGATTTATTTTTCGGGTTGACTTAAAAAAAAAAAAAGTGTTGGTTTGTTTGTTTTTTTTTTTACCGCCCCCATCCTTTGTGATTCGCGAAGGGGTGGCTGGCGGAGGCCGGCGCTGGGCAGGAGCCAGGCTTACGGCTCCGCAGTGGGCTCTGCACCCTGCCCCGCAGCCCGCCCTGCCCCGCGGGCCCTGGGCTTCAGTGACACCCACTTGTGGACATGATAATAATGAAATTTTTTTTTAATATTTTTTTTTTTTTCCTCTCCATTTTTCTTTTCACCTCACTCTCTTCTTCCCTGCCTCCCCTCCATCCCCCCGCACGGTCATTGTCTAATGAAGTTACACTCGCTCCTGACTTAACTGTAGGATTGATGTCTGTTCTTTTATGTTTTTCTTTGTCCTCACCATTTCTACTTTTATTACCATTTCCATGAAAATGGCTAAAAGAGAGTAACTAAAGTGTATGTCAGAATGGGGGCGGGGGGAGTGGAGGGGAACAACACCTTTGTCCCAATTCAGTCAACTCAACAGTCAGTTCACAACAAGCTGGCTTTTATCACAAAAGGCGTTTGAAACAAAGGAGCCATTTTAGAAACTGAAAGAAATTTATCTTATGCCTCGCATGCTTTAGTAAATCCAGGTTTTCATTCTTTTCTCCCCTCGCTTTCCTACTTAATCCTAAAATGAAGTAGAATAGAAGAAATGGCATCACTTAAATCCTGCATCATCCCTATTCGCTACAGCAAGCTTACCGGTTGCCTTCTGTTTCAAACATTTCATTACGCATTTTTAAAGAACGTTATTTTGTACTGGTAGATCCTTGAGTAGATGAAGCAGTTGAGTGTGATTGTGATAAGAACATCTCATCTCCCTAAGATGGGAACAGCGAAAGACTCGTTACGTGCAGTAATTTGGTAGGTGTTGCATACTTACATCTATTTAACATTTTTAGCAAAGCGCAAATACAGAAGAGACTTATTGATTCTTAAGAGAGCCTGATTTTCTCTGACTTTCTTAAAATGTGAACCACTGCTTTTCCAAACCGAACAGGTGGAATTACATCTAGAAATCTTCTGACTTGTTCAATTATCATCATTTGCATCTCATTTAAAGCAGTATTTCAGCTAAAACTAATGCAGAACCACATTGCTGTAGCAATTGACTTATCAGCAAGCCTAATAGATGCTCACAGACAGGAAGCCTATGATTTTCGGGAGTGAAATCATGTGACAGCATCAGATGCTGTATGTATCACTCTAGGCAGAAAACCGGCAGAAAATACTTCCCGGAAAGCACTGAACAAGAGAGAGTCATGTAACAGAATACGTTTGTTAACTTTCCTGCTGGTTCACTGATACACAGTAAAATATGTTCTGCTAGTGTAAAAACCTGCTAGGGCTAAGCATATAAGCACAGTGTCTGTGAATCCTTTGCCTGCTGAGCTCCTGAAACAGGGCTTTATTAGCTGTGGGACAGCATCACATTAGCTGCGCTGACTCTTGTGAACCCAAGAATTTCCTCTGATCAAGCATCTCTGTCATTCTTGCCAAGGAATTACAGCCCCTTGAGCTTAGCTATACTTAAGTGGGAAAACTTCAGGGTTATGTGGCATTAGGTGGTTATTTTGTTATCTACCATCTCCCCTGCGCAGTCTTGCTGCTGCTTGCAGTGATGGAAGCAGAGAAAATGCTGTTGCACAAATGCTAGTGTGCGTAGGGCTCCAGGCTGCTGCTGGAGCAGTATTTAAATTATCTTGTGTTTTAAAGCTGTCCGGAGAACTTGGACTTACAGTTAAGCTGTGATCAGCTATAACCAATGTTAACAAAAATTTTGTTCAGTTGTGCAGACAGGACATAAGTGCTATACAGAGCCAGGCAAGCTTTATTTTTTCCAAGGGATCATTTGAAGTGTTAGCAGAAAATTGCAAGAGCAAGCTTGGGCTGCCTGGAGATCAAATCTTGTCGAATTTAATGCCCTCTAGCTCATGAGACTTTTTTTTTTTAAATTTTTTTTTATGAACATCTGCTCAGCCTGCTTGATTAGAAAGCATGTTTTATTTGACGTTCCTTTGAAATCTTTTACTCAGTGATGTAGGCCAAAAGACTGCATGAAATATGTTACCCTTCTTGAATGCAAGCTTTGGGAAAGGGGCAAGAAGAGTAAACTCCACAGTAGGGTTTGCTGGAATACTGGGAAGGAAGTCAGGTGGTGAAATTACAATCAGGAAAGAAGAATAAAGTAAGGAATAATAAAATGAAAAATGAGACTGATGTAAAGAGATACAGAGAATGGTTGTAGCAGCGCAGGACTGAGGCTGTGGTTTGGGCTTAGCATCCCTGGCATCCATATAACGTGATATGAGCTCAGCCACGTAGTTGAGCTTGAGTGCTGAGCTGTGCTGCACCGCAGGATTTGCCAAGCCTGAGCCCAAGGTGGAAAGGCTGCTTGTTCCTGCCAGGCAGTGGAAAGAGTAGTCTGACAGCAGAGGCTGCAGGAGCAGCTTCCCGAGTCACTTCTCAGTGGTACCTGGGACTGCGTGAGCGCTCTGCCTTTCAAGGCAAAGCAAGCATTTTAGTGGTAAACTGACTTGTTTGACTTTGCCTTGAAACAAATTATGGGTATGTTTACACGAGTGATTTGGCTCGCGTCCAGCTTGAGTATCTGACACATTCTCTGGAGACCTTCCCCAGTTGCCTTGTGGTGGTTCAGGTCTCAGAGCAGTCTTGCAACAAGAGACCTGAACCCTCCCAATGAAACTAAACCAGGAGTCCTGCTTTGGGAGCACTCCCAGTCAATTACTGAGTCTTGTGTGAAAGGTTACTGGTTTCTTAGAAGTACCTCTCCGCTGTAATGAAATGAGCAGTTCTCATCCGCTTTAGTATAAAACCAGTGAAGAGCTCCACACCAAGTTTGTTAGCTTCAAAGCCTTCTGGCAGTTTGTTCTCTAGTGCTATGTCCCTCTCTCCTGCAAAGCGTGAGCAAACACTTCTCAGCTTTCTGTTACAGCTGAGAGGCCCTTCAGGATAGTTTCCAGCACTTATAGTGGATATAGTACCTGGGTGGAACCAAGTGGCTGGGCATGGTGTTTTTAACATGTCCTAATCTGTCTGCAGATCCTCAGACTGAACGCATAATTCTGCTTCAGTCACAGAGGTACAGAGGAGCCTGGAGAACAGGAGAAATACAGGAGGTGCAAAGACTGGAATTGCAAACAATGTGGAGATTGAGCAGATGAAATTGCAACTTGTTAGAGCAAATTTAGGAGGTACAGTATCTTGTGGTCCTTATGACTGTGTCTATAGGAAACTGCGTACCTGTGAGTGCTCCCCTCTCTAATGGTATTGTACCTAGAATTGCATTACAGGTGTTTTTAGTCTTAATAGATATGTCTACACTAATGTTTTAGCAGAGATGGAGAGTGTGTTTTTGAAGCATATGTCCCAGTTGTCCCTGCTTTTTGTTCTTCACCTCACTTCGTGGATGAGTCTTGGCGCACCTGAGAATAAATGGGAAGATCTGTTTGGGGAGCACACCAACTGCAACCCAGCATTCAGGCCTGGGCACAAGGCTGGGGCTACTGCAGAGTCAGTATCAGTTGTTTTGTTTAAAAACACCCTATCTATGTAGTTTCAATTTCAAATGCTTGGCACCATTTTTTCCTCAGCAGAGCCACTTCTGCTGGTCTGAGCTCTGCACTGATGTAGCTGTAGCTCATGTGGTAGGTGTGTATTTTGCTTCTGTGAGGAAGGATGCTCAGGCAGGGACAGGACCAAACAAAACTAAGAAAATGAGTTACATGAGGTGGTGTTTCCACAGCTCTCTGTACCATACTGCTAATTTACTCACGGTTCACTGGTATCTTCTGAAGGTGTGTGAGGAAGAAAGGCCATTTCTGTAAAGAATGTCTGTTTAAGACTGTGTACAACTGGCTATCAATTTCACAAACATAAGAGTTATTCCTTAGCATCTATACCAGCTGCCACGCAAGCCCATATTGTGTGGCTGTGTCTGAGTCTGCTGGAAGTGAACTGATAGGTTTCATAGGACCCCAAAATTGTGATGCTACTGGGACCAGCATATTGAGCAAGGGCTCCTGTAGCCAGTTCCAGATTGCACTGATCATGAACAGAAGTTTTGCCACTAATTCTTTTTTCTTCTTCTTTTTTTTTTTTTTTTTTAATAGTCTTATTTATATATTTAAATAAAAAAATAAATCCCTGCCTTTGTCCTCCAGGATGCTTCAGGTATTGAGACTTGCCCATGGTGTAGCAACAGTTTGTTACTAGACTGATAATACTTGCACAATTGGGTGGGCATGCAGGTGATGGGTGTTGGGCACCTTAGTACAAAGCAGTCCTGTGGTCATGGAAACTGTAGTCTCTGGTAGGCAGTTGTAAGAGCAAGTCTCTTATTCCCTCTCCCGCTCTGCTTTCACAAAGCCACATCCATATCAACATTGGCTTGGATGTGTGCCGTCCAACAGGTTGTGCCTCTGAAACACTAGGATCAATGTGGGGTTTGTTAAATTTGGGCTTGCTAGGCCTTCATGCTGTCAGCATTAGAGCAGCCTGAGGAGAACAGATGGATTGAAGGAGGAAAGAGGAGTTCTTGCTGAACCGTTTGAAGAAGGGAGAGGAGAGATGGTGCTCTCGGAGGAAGATACGGAAAACAGCACATATCCTGGGCACAAATTAAGAAAAGACCGAGCAATTGGCCCCAACTATTTGGTGGGGGACCACAGCGATACCTCTAAGAATTTGAGATAGTCATGTTCTTCTTTGAACCTTATTTATCCTGACCACCTACAGTACAAGTGTTTTGTGTCAGGGATTGTTGTTTTTATACATAATCTCTGGAGTCTTTAGGCACCTATAATGCAAACGAGCTGCCCAAGAACTGAGGTTTCCCTTTGGAAGGGAAAAATATTTCAGCATTAGTTTTTTGGTTGGTTGGTTGTTTTTTTTGTTGTTGTTTTGTTTTTGTTGGTTTGTTGGTTGTTTTTTTTTTTATATATGCTGTAGGCTGTTTTTGCTGAAGTGGCTTTTCTTCCCAACTCACCTTTATTTATTATTGCACTGTAGGAATTATTTGAAACTCTGAGGGATATCTTTCTTCCAGAGGGGGAATTGAGATGTACAGCCAGAGCAAGGGAGTACTCTTGCTCTTGTGCATCTTGAACACCCATTTAACACCATATACAAACCAAGCAATTGGGGACTAGATCTAAGCATGAAAGATGAGATTGTGGTCACCATTCAGTCCAAAAAAACCCAGAGCAACAACAACAAAAACTAATTGAAAACAACCAACCCACTGAATCTGGGTCTGCATGTTGTGCTATGTCATACAAGTTACCATCTCAAGGATGAGATCAGTTCATATCACTGAGTTATTATGGATGCATCTGCTGCAAGTGTTCTGGAAACTTGTACGTTTTTCTAACTGCCACTTTACATTTATAAGGTAACGGGTAGGACTATAAAAAAAAAAAAAAAAGCCCCACTATTCTAAGTAGAAAGAGATGCTGAGGGAAGAAGACTTTGTGTTGCATTCTGTTAAGAATAAGTACGTTGTGGCAATGCTGCCAGTCATCCTGTCCTAGTTTGTATTCTTCCTGGCTGTTTTATTCCTCTTCCCCCTTGGTAATGGTGTTGCAAGAACAGTTTCCAATTGTCTTCATGTCTCTTCTTTCTCTTCTCTTCCTATTTTGTCTTCTCCCCCTTTTCCAATCTTCTGCTATCAAATGTCTGCCAGCATCCTTTTCTATCTGGGAGTCAGCACCTAAAGGAAAGCAAATGCCTGGCAGGACCGAGCAGGAAGTGGCAGAGGGAAGGAGAGCACCATGGTTCCTCACCCTTCCCTTGCCACTGACTTTTTTTTCTTACTTGGTTGAGAAAGTGCATCTTGCACAGTTACCACAGAAGGAAGGTTCCTGTGCCATGCCTGAAAGTGTGTTTCATCAGTCACTCTTACTAGCTTGTATAACTTTATTGACCTTCAAACTATTCTTTCTATCTTTACCTTTTGCAGATCTTCTTCACCTTTTCCTTTTGTTTTGTCATGTTAGGGAGGGTGTTTGTGTTACAGTATCCCTCCTTGCTGTGAATGCCTCTGACACCAAACTCCATCCTAGCTTTCTCCACTACTTACAGAAGCAGTGCTTGATTTTGGTGCTGCTTGGAGTTAGCTTAAGCTACAGAAGAGTGAAGCACGAGTCTAAGTACAGTCACTTTCACCGTTGTTCACAATCTTTGTTAATGGAAACAAAAATTTGGTAAGATACATGTGAATGTTCAAGTTGAAGAGTCAACTGGTGACTGCTGCTACAAAGTCCTGTCTGAATGACAGACTTGGGAAGATGCCCCTAAAGTGATTTTTTTCTATTTTTTTTTTTTTTAAACCATATTATCATTCAAAACTTTTCCCTAAAGAAAGCTTTAAACCTGTTTCAATCAAAGCATGGGGTTTGCAATATTTATTGCAGCAACTTAAGAAAACTCTGGTTTCCATGGGCAAATAGATTCTTTCTTCCACTTCTCACCCCAGTTATTGGTAAAACCAGAGCATTCTACTGTGCACACGTTCTTCTGGGCAGCAAGGACATAACCAGAACTTCCAGCAAGGTCATGTACTTGGAGCTGTCCTAGTTTCCTGCCCCTTGGGGTGCAGAACATCTCACTGAGCAGCAAACAGGAGATGAAATAGTAGGCCATGAAGTTTGGAGAGGAAAAAAAAAAAAACAAGAACTGCAGTGGGATTTTTAGTTCTCCTGACTGCAGATTAAGTGTGTTGCTCATTTATTGTGGTCCCTCTGCAGATTGCAGGACCTCAGGCAGCTAACAGCTGGTGCATAACATTTCCTATAGGATGCTCGGTTTCACAAATGTAGTGCTTCATGACATCATTATTCTTGAACCCTGTCTTAAGGAACAGTGCATCTGTAGAATTACAGAAGGACGTGCAGAAACTCTTATGTACCCTGCTCTTGCATGTCTGTCTCAGAGAGCTCCGTGGAACAGTTGTCATGTGCATCCCAAAGTCATCGGGATGCAGTGATGGGAAAACTGGGCACCGTGTGAAACAATTTTCTGTTAGATCAGTGTGTATTGTGTCTGACCTTCACCAAGTTACTGGGTAAATCAATTGCTTTATGCTGCTCTCGCCTGAAAGGATTGTCCTGTCTTTGTCCTTACACATCTGGTGTCCTTGTCTTAATTTTTTTTTTTTGTCAGTCAACAAAATAAATAGGAAAGTCCTTAGTTCTACGTGCTTTCAGGCTGATGCTTGGTATGAGGTTGTATTGATCTGATGACTGAATTAACTCTACCTGGTCCAAGCAAATCATAGAATCATAGAATGGTTAGGGCTGGAAGGGACCTTCAAAGGTCATCTAGTCCAACCCCCCTGCAAGGAGCAGGGACATCCCCCACTAGATCAGGTTGCTCAGAGCCCCATCCAACCTGGCCTTGAACGTTTCCAGGGATGGGGCATCCACCACCTCTCTGGGCAACCTGTTCCAGTGTTCCACAACCCTCATTGTGAAAATTTTTTTCCTAATCCAATCTAAATCTACCCCCCTCTATTTTAAAACCATTACCCCTTGTCCTATCACAACAGGCCCTACTGAACAGTCTCTCCCCGTCTTTCTTGTAGGCCCCTTTGAGGTACTGGAAGACCGCTATCAGGTCTCCCCGGAGCCTCCTCTTCTCCAGGCTGAACAGCCCCAACTCTCTCAGCCTGTCCTCATAGCAGAGGTGCTCCAGCCCTCTTATCATCTTCATGGCCCTCCTCTGGACCTTCTCCAACTGGTCCATGCCCTTCTTATGTTGGGGGCTCCAGAACTGGACACAGTATTCCGGGTGGGGTCTCACCAGGGCAGAGTAGAGGGGCAGAATCACCTCCCTCGACCTGCTGGCCACGCTCCTCTTGATGCAGCCCAGGATGCGGTTGGCCTTCTGGGCCGCAAGGGCGCATTGCTGGCTCATGT
>JAAGAY010003129.1:0-27046 GCA_011801015.1 Ardeotis arabs
GACTAATTTCATGACCAGTGTTGTTACCGTATCATAAGCCAGTAATGCCCAGTAAAACAAAATGAGAATTCTCATCCATTTCCGACAAATGATAAACAGCATCAAAGGAAATATGTGATGCAACTTAGGACAGACATAACACAACCATGTGAACACGTAGTACAACATTGTGACCAGGGACTCAAATAAAATAAGGAGCAAAAAATATACCAGCTACTGAGAGGAAAAATTAACTCCATCCCTGCCAAAACCAGGACAACGTACTAATCTCATTCAGTTGCTTGTGTAAACAATGGCTGGCAATGAGCATGTTTATGTGAAAAGCAGGGCTCTGTGTATGACATGGCTGAAGCATGAGCATAATCTGTAGCGTTTTATCATACTGTAGGTTAACAATTCAATTTTAATTTAGCAATCTCCCGAGCAGTTAGGGTTTACTGTACAGGTAGGTATCTGTGCTTAGCTATTCTAAAGGATAATTGATATTTTCAGAACCAAAGGGGTGCAGACTATGAATATGACATTTTCAGTGACATGAAAGTAAAAATCTCTCTTGAATGATGTCCCTAACAAAAGTCACTGAAAAGACAGAATGCAATAGAGAGAAAACTTTTTGAACTTATTGCCCCTGCACTAAATGTGGGTCATCTGCATGAAAAAAAATTTCATGTTCCACAAGTGAAAACTGCAGAGTTTCCCAAAGAGCTGGAACTTCAACCCAGAACTTCTAAAGCTGTATCAGCTGTGTAGTTCTCACTATAGAGAGCAGGAAAAATTTGGAGCCAAGTATCTGATATTTCTACTATAAGGCAGATGTACAGAAACTTTTGTGACTGTGGCACCTATCTGGGATTTTATAAGGTTTTTGTACTATTTTTATCAGTGTTCAGTTTAACTTGGCATGAACTGAGTGTGATTCGAGAGAACTGATCAGCATCAGGAAATGCCATTGCTTATGGGTGCATGTGTTAGAGTTCTAGCACATGCTAGCAAAGCCCCGCTATCTCAAGATTCCCTCCAAAAACCAGAATCTGCTACTACTTATTGACACTCAGGTTGGGAGGTGGGTAATAAAAGAAGCCAATTATGGTGATCGGTATTTCTCCCCGCTCTTCCCTTCCCTGCCCAGAATTATTGGTATGGCAGAACCACAATGTGGGAATGCAGTCAAACACCAGGGATTCTCAAGGACCTTGTGATACTGCAAGGCATCTTCTTGGTTATCAAAGGAACGCAGTCCTGAGCCATCGTAAGCATTATGTGGTATGATCTCTCCTTGAAATTAACTAGTTTCATTTTAAAATCAATTACATTTAACTCCCAAGACTCCTATAGAAATTCAGTTTCAGAAGCTCTTTCTCTGATGGTTTAAATTTCTGTTTAATTTCAATCTGAATTTATTAAAGGCTACTTTATATCCATTTGCTGTTGTGCCAGCACTATACTTAATCTGAAATAGTTCTTTAACCTTCCTGATGTATTTATAGAGAGCAATCACATCCCTTCTCAATTCAGTCTTGCTTTGCTAGACTAAATACATCTTTTTTAGTCTCCTCTCACAAGATTGCTTTCCATTTCCACAGTCATCCTAGTAATCTCTTTACTGGTTTAATTTCTCTTGAAGTTGTAGATGGTATTCAAGATGTGGTCTAATTAACGTCTTCTAAACAGTAGGAATATTTCCATGCATTTTACTGGCAAGATCTCACTAGAATTGTTTACCTTTTTCACAAGTGTATTTCAGCCACCCTCTGACAACACTCAGACATTGACAATCAATCCTCTCCTTTCCCCAGTTTCTGGTGATCAGTTCCCACTAGTTTCTCTTCCAATTCCCTCAGCAGCGCAGTTTTCCTCAGCTATAGCCATGCACTTGAAACATACATAAAAAACATCCTATTTCTGATACTCTCATCTAACTCTCCTTGTACAATACTTCGCTCCTCTTCCTTGTTAGTGTTGTCTCCTACCCTTTTAAAATGAGCATATGTCTTCTTCTGTGTGCTGAGACCAGTATATCACTATAGTAGATAAGATGAACCTCACAGAACACTAATAATTTCCTGTCAGTACAGGCTATTTTGGT
Organism: Ardeotis arabs; assembly: GCA_011801015.1. NCBI lineage: Eukaryota > Metazoa > Chordata > Aves > Otidiformes > Otididae > Ardeotis > Ardeotis arabs. Next base: position 2,087 of record JAAGAY010003129.1, read on the forward strand.
TTCTTCTTGAAGTACACTTTATCCACCTTTCAGTTGTCTCATCAGTCTCCCTATTAGCTGCTTTGCTGAAGTCACGTAGATGCTCTGCATTTCTTCTCTCTATAAAAATCCATTCTCTTTTTCCAAGTCAGCTCAAGCTGCCACATTCACCTTTGCTGAATGTATGCTTAGCATTTATCTGTTTGCTTAGATGTCTTCTTATTCCTTCCTGTTTATGTCGGACTCATAAGCCCACAAATGTCCAGATCATTTCACTTTCCTTGAATACAGATCCTTCACTTTCTACTCTCTAGCAATATGGTACCCTATATAGTCTGTTAGTGTTACCTGAAGTTTTTCTCTGTCTGGTACTTTCCTTTTTAAGCACCATTTTCTTTTACAAGAAGCCCCAGAATAACATAAGCAATAACCAAATGGTTCAATATCCCCAAGCTTATTTCAGAGGTAAGGAAGGGTGTTCAGCCTGCAGAGACCCTATGTTCCTGGCCTGCTGCCCACAACAGATATCCTTCCGTGACTCACAACAGAAGCCTTAGAAAGACTAATCCTCTTCAGCCTTTTCCCAGCCAGCTTACCTAAGACTTTTTTGGAGACTATTCCCAAAGCACTTCTCTACAAAACTGTAGCTAAAGAGTCTCCTTGAGGTAAAAGGGCTAACCTGTCTGGCAGTCACCTCACTTTGCCTGGTCTGCAACCTTTTATTCCCAGCTGTTGTGACTCAGTCACTGAGCCACAACTGGGGAACTAGCTGCTTGCTCTTAATCCCATTGTGGTTATTTCATGGTCCCACCTCAGTTTTGGGTTTGGCTTAGGGCATATTTACTCCTGGTATATTATTGGTGTAAATGAAAAAAAAAAGTAAAGCTAAAGAAATAATTCAGAGAAATAATTCAGTTTGGTACAATCAGATGGAAATATTGAAAAATAAGAAAGCAAAATGATATGTGAATAACATGCAGATCTGAAATACTCCAAGAAAGATTCTTTGGGAGAAGTACTAGAAATGCCATTATCTGAATGACTTAAAATGAAGAAAAAAAAAATGGGAATACATAGCAGAGAATAATTCCATATGTTGTAGAAAAATGGTGATCTCAATTCCATATCTCTGAAAATGACCATCTGATTTCGAGAGACGGAAGGGTTACAGAATTTTTCATTTTTACTAGTGTTTGCTCTGAGAGTAAAAGAAAACACCAAAAAGATAGTCCTTTTATTTGAAGATTAAAATTCCAATGATTTCATGTCTCATAAAGATCCTTTTACTTTTTTCCCCTCAATTGCACTTATTTGCGGGGTATTGTCTAACATAAAAACTTATTTCTTCTCTCTGTGGAGCACGACAAGAGTGCCTCAAGGAATTTAGCCAGACAAAGTGAGACAGATGTGTTAAACAAATGGGTGCCAAGGAAGTGGCTTGGTTTCTCAAACAATGGATGTGAAGGACTGGGGAGTAAGTGGAACAAAGTCTTGGCTGGATTGAGCTAGAGGAGGGGGACTTTCATCTTATTATAAAGGAAAGCAAGAAAACAATTATTCTACTTTGATAAACTGATGACTTAATTGTCAATTTTTCTGACTATTTTAAGTGCATATTCCCCACACTTTTGTTTTATCATTTGTGAACTCCACAGTATTTGTGTGGAAAGTAAACAGTGGTGAAGTCCTCATGAGAAGGAAAGTGGCAAAACTTTTAACCCCAGCTTGAGCAGGGGAGGTTGGACCAGATGACTTCCAGGTGACCTTGCAACTTCAACCATTCTGTGATTCTGTGAAAAGGTGGCTTTATGTCCAACTATGTGAATCCATGTGGTCTACTATATATGCCTTCTTTTTCAGAATAATTGAGAAGTGGACAAGGAGTAAGTTTTGGTCCAATGAATTGTCTGGGAATTGCAGTCTGCACTCAGTAGCCAAACGGTTTTGGTGAGCCACAAATAGATCTCATCCAAATTATAACATCACTGGATTAAAATACTGCTTTGAAAAGGTGTAATTAATCTCCTCTGCTGTCTAAAGGAAATAAAAAAAAAAAGAGTTCTTGGCCTTCTAACTCCAAGTTCCTTAATAAGGAAAGGTTGCATTCCTTAAAAAGGATGGTTGCTCAATGTTTTATTGAAAATCAAGTCTTATTTATAAAAGTATGCCTGGTCTGCCACTTAATAATTGACCTTTCTCCAAACCACCAGGCACTTTTGAAAATCCTGGACATAGTAATGTATACTTTGAGGTAGCATGCTTATTCCTTTTTCTAGGCTTCACAAAGCAAGTTCTATACATCTTCAAATGTATGTATCACTAAGTTGTTCCTGAAGCACACTTCTTATTCTTCATGTGCTGAGCACAAGGTATATAACCTAAAGTAAGTAAAATAGGGGCAGTTTGATTTTTTTCATGACAGCAAAATCTTTTCAGATAGGTCAGAAAAAGGCTATTGCAGTTCAAAAGGGGAAGGCAAGGCGTATATTCTGTTTATGTCAAGGTTTTCAGAAATAAGATAATGTAAATCATTACATGAAATTAACAACACCTTGCTTTTACTATCTATTAGAGGTTATATGTTAGCATCATGGAATAGTTTGGGTTGGAAGGGACCTTTAAAGGTCATCTAGTCTAACCCCCCTGCAAGGAGCAGAGACATCTCCAACTAGATCAGGTTGCCCAGAGCCCTGTCCAACCTGGCCTTGAATGTTTCCAGAGATGGGGCATCCACCACCTCTCTGGGCAACCTGTTCCAGAGTTTCACCACCCTCATTATGAAAAATTTTGTCCTTATATCCAGTCTGAATCTACCTCCCTCTATTTTAAAACCATTACTCCTCACTCTATCACAACAGGCCCTGCTAAAGGGTTTCTCCTCATCTTTTCTATAAGCCCACTTTAGGTACTGGAAGGCTGCTATAAGGTCTCCCTGGAGCCTTCCCTTCTCCAGGCTGTACAGCCCCAACTTTCTCAGCCTGTCCTTATAGGAGAGGTGCTCCCGCCCTCTGATCATCTTCGTGCCCCTCCTTGAGCTTTGAAATATTGTAGTTATACTGGGTTGTTACTACACCTTAATAAAACAAAACAGTCTGCATTTCTGAAAACAGATGTTATCATTCTCAGATAATGCTAACACATAAAAATCAAAAGCTATTAATTGCAGTGTGGTAATACCCGGGAATCATTATCTTGAACTTTTTAAGGAAATACTGACTGAACTGCTTCCTAGTGTCTTAGCCAAAAGGCTTTACTTCTTTCGTAGGGTAGTAGGGCCATGCTTTAACCCAGCGAACAGATAATAAAGCACTCAGCACCTAGGAAAACAGACATTTCTGACCATTGTCTAAGCAAGAATAAAGGTTCCACAAGACCATTGTCTAAGCAAGAATAAAGGTTGTAGATAATTTTTCTCTGTGTGTTTCCTGCTCCTCAGACCTATCAGTCACATAATCAGAACTAGCAGCTCCCTTGCGCCTGCACTTCACACTATATTTAGGTGTTGAAAAGATAGGCAGGATTAAAGAAGGGCAGCTAAAATGAAAATATCACCTGTGAAGAGAAACTAAAAGAACCAAAGCCCACATGCTACAGTGTCTGTACCAAGTTCCCAGTTACTTCTTGGGGAGTTATGCACAAGAGCTACACAATCATTAGCAACCTTCCTTTTAATATCCAAGGTGTACAGGAGTGTGTATTTCTTTATTTAGGTGCCTTAGGGGAGACAAGCTTTGAACTAGATGAAGTCCCTTCTAGTAGTTATGTAGGACAGATATTGGTGACTAATTAACTCAATAACCAAGAGGGGGAGAAAAAATAGATGAGAAGTAAAGCAATGGTATTTTTCAATACTGGAACAGAATAAGCTGGGACAAGAGGTTAAATTTGTAAAAGGAGAGACTCTCTGGGAATTACTGAAGAACTCTCACAAGAGTTGGTGAGGCAGAGCATCCCTGGCCTGGCAGGAATTGCCCTTCTCAATTTTGAGCCATGTAAACAAGAAATCCCTGTGCCTTACAGCTGTAAGACTGTTGTTCTTGTATTTTGCAGTTTCCTCTACATGAGTGTGTGAGATATCACAATATTGCAAGCATGATCAGCAGTCAGTGTGAACATCTCAGTGTGTTTCACCTTCTGTGTGAACAAAATAGAGTTCTGTAGGTTCCTGTATTTCTGTAAACAGTCTTTCTAGACCTGACAACCCTTGCAGCCAAAGAGCTCCATCCCTATTTCATGCCTGAAACCACTCAGATTTGAATTTTTCCCCTGTCATATATGGTCTGGTTGAATTTCATATGAACCAGGGCTTATTTATATTTTAATAAACTATTTATTTTATAGCATTTTCCCTGGGATTTGCAGCAGATTCTAAAGTGTCAGTTATCTTGACAATAAAGCCCTTTTAAAAATAAAATAAAGCTTTATTTAAACAAATAATCATTTAAATTATAAATTAAGTGGAACTAAGATTATTCCCTGTATTTTTACTAGTGGAGGAACAGCTGAGATTTAATTGGATCAGTTTCTCTTCAAACTGATGGAGGGAGTTCTAAAATATCCTGCCTTAAATCTCCATTAAACAGTTTCAGATGTATTCAGTGAAGCCAGGCACTTCTAGCCTGCAGAAGTTCCACAAGGATTCTGGGACCCACTAAACACTGGAAAGATGTAGGTTTTCTTCTTGGAATTACCTTTGCTAATGAGGCTAGCTTTCTTCCCTGGAGATCGCTAATCAAACTAGTAGGAAAAATGTCTGTGTCTCACTCCTCAGAGACCTCCCCAAACTGTAAGAAAACGAACAGGTTGTTTCCTGATTGCTAGTCAGTTGGGCAAGAGCCAGCAGCTGGAAACTGCTACGACTGAAACTGGGATCATCCAAAGAGAGGAGGAAAATGTTGTCACAGTGAGACACAATGAGCAGAAAAGAGGTTGACTGAGATTTCAAATTTTTCTGAGGATTGCAAAGGCCTTTTGTCCCTAACCCAGAAACCAAAGAAAAGCTTTCCCAAAGGGTTATATATATTTTCTTGTATCTTCCATACTGAATTGTATGGGATTATTCCAGTTACACAGCAGTAGTCCCTCATATAGGCTATGGTGCCCTAAGAGACAAAAGCTCAGCAAAGGACTTTGGGATGCAATAGATACATTAAATAGTATGTATGAGTTTGTTTAGAACATCTCTTCAGCTACCTGATGGAGAGATCAGAACAGGGTTTTTTTGTTTGTTTGTTTGTTTTTTATTTAGTTGTTCATCCATTTGGTTGTTTTTTAGGTTTTATTTACACTTCAGGTGCATTGCAACCAGTCCAAACCACGTATTATCATGTAAGGGAATTCTGCTGTACAATGCTTTACCAGAATACCTCCACAAATGTCCATTGCTTCTTTTCCCAGCTGTTCTTAAAAATATCACTTTCTGTGGCACTACTTATAGGTCACAAACAGTCATTGATAGCCTCATTAAAAGTTGCAGACTTAGAAATATCTAAGTGTTAATACAATTGTATTTCAAAATGGCAGTGCTTTATGGGATCTAACATTTTAACCTACTACTCTTTATCCCCCTGTCCCAACAGCAATGTTCCAGTAGGTCTAACAAAAGCACAAAAATTATGATTTAGGGCTACAGCTCTACCCTTTTCCCACCTTTTCCACCTTTCTACCTTTCCTACATTAGGGTATTGCCTTATTTGCAGCAAGTTCCATAAAATGTTGTACTACTTAGAGATTCTTGTAATAACCAGGCAGGATTGAGAGTTATCTTACCTTCAGCTTTTAATTTCTCAGCATATTTCAGTTCAGAGATAGACCTCCTGGAGGAACATTTTCAGTATGCAGTACTGGGAAATAGTTTAAGTGTGCACACAATTATAGCTCATTACAACACTGGGAGTAATTTGCCTGTCTGCTTTCTCAGTCTTCATGTTGAAATGAGACTTCACTGTTATTTTTGGATTGATATAAAAAAGGGGAGGATTTATACCAACATTATGTATACTTAGGGGTATGTATGCATCTATGGCATTCTGATATGTACATGCTAAAAATCTAGTGAGAAGAGGACATCAGCATCACATTATACAGTTCCAGCAACCACTTTGTGGCTTCAATTACTGTATATCTACAAGGTAATATTTTGTTACATTCACTCATGTGCATTAAACTGCCTTTTATTTTGTTCGTGAGCCTCTGATTAAACTAGTAGTTTTTTAATCTCTCTGTGATTAAGCATGAAAAGAATAGTAGGGAGTCAATTTGGTTGCCTAAATGCTATTTAGTGCCATTTGAAATGCTCTAGGATACTTGGGGCATTCAGATGGGACTGGCAGTCACAACATTGGATACAGAAATACAGAAGTGCCATTCTGGAATGAGACTTGGATGCCAGGTGGCGTACCCTACAGCATCTCAACCGCTGCTACATGCCTATGTGTGTGTAACTAGGAGGAGAATCCAGTGAACTGTAAGGTAGACACCTAATTTAAGCCCCTACCTAAAACTGATGCTTACATTCACAGTATAGTCACTGGAGAGAACTGGGTGCCTTAGACACCTACTTTTAGGCAGAAAGCGCTTCAGCTCTTTAGAAGCCTCTAGTTACTTGTCTATCCCCATTAAAAAAAAAAAAAAAACAGTGAATATATGCACTTAAATCTGGATTTATCTGTTAGCTCAATCTCTCCTCAGGTTTCATCTTTCACTACCATTTCTTGCCCTCTGAGAAAGGGGCAGATTAGCTAGAGGAGGAGGCTTTAAAACTCTTTAAGCCCATTGTTCTGGTTATATCTAGCAAGCCTAATTTTGACGAAGAGCTCATGATGTGCTCCAGAGAATGTATCTAGCTTTCAGTCATTTTTTTATATGCTACAGATATCCTAAGATGCATGTAGTAGGCAAACAGATAAAATATTCTTTGTTCATAAATAGGTGTTGGTTTTGAGTTCATGTCCCAAGAATCATTATGTCCCATTAATGAACCACTCCTATACAATAAAGGAGAAGAAAAATATGTGGAACTCTTCTTTTACCATAATTTTGCAGCTGCCAGCTGCTTCCCCAGCATCCTTGGACTGCTGGGGAAAAAATAGTGCCTAAACAGGTGCTGATAAATTGCACATATACAATAGGAGCACTGCAGGAGATGTCACAGATGTCATGTTTATGGTGCATGTGCTACGCCATTGATCTGCTGTGGCCTCTAATCCTGCCATGCCTAGCCTCCTCTGACTACATACTCCAATTTGGTGCCCCACATACAAAGCAAGACACAACAAACATTGATGTAAGGTCATTTCTTGTATGTGCACAGAACTGTATAGGTGAGATTTATCTGTCCAGGACTGTCAGCACTGTGCCTATGGCCTCTTTAAGACAGCCAGTTTCTGCATGATCAGTTCCTGCCACGTAAACATGCTGATTGCTCAGAACCTGGCTATTTTATGTTTTCTGTCGTTAATGGCAAATCCAATACAGAAAAAAAAAAAAAAAAGGTAAACCCATATTTCTCACTTATACAAATGTGTAGACTTGTCAGCATTATCTCCCATGAACCAAACTGTGGTAACATAGAGTCACCTTCCTTTGTGTAATATTGGGATTCTCTGACACTTCCTTTCACTTTTTTTTTTTTTTCCCAGAACACAATATGGCTTCACTTACTGACGCAGTTCTGAATGACCTGCTCTTTAGTATTGACTCTGATTTTCTACATATATATATATATAAAAAAAAAAAAGCTGCATGGCAGTGTTTTATCTCCTTTCCTAACAAACATACTTTTCACCCAATATAAGAAAAGTCTTGATTTGACTAAATGGGACAAATGGACAGCTATAATGAAAAGACATAGCCACAACATCTGGTGCACTTCAGACATAAACAAATCGGTGCCTGAAGGCTCTCTCTTTCCTAGTAATCTAGCAGGCTTCTTTGGGGGAGCCCAAGATTTCTGTTTACTTTGCCTTTTTTAGCTTTTTGAAATTATACAAGCACATTAACAGTTGCAGTGCTGTTGCCAGATCAACTACAAAGAGGAAACTGCCAGCTGTAGTTGTTCACTATACTGCTAACTTATCTGTTGTTTACTCACAGAGAGTGCATTCAGGGTTGAATTCAACCAAATACGATTAGTTGATGCCTTAGTGTCCCTCTGGTCCCCAGCTGCCTCTGCAGAAGGAGATGGCTCTTCGATGAGTCCTTTGTCCTACCTACTAATTCTGTGCAGAGTCTCAGATACCTTAAGACTTCTCAGATAGGTTTAGATATCCATGTGTGGGCAGCTGACTGAACCTACAGAGTGGGAGTCAGCTGCAGATTGCAGACAGCTCCATTTAGGCATCTCGGTGTAGGTGTTTACACATTATTTAGTTGTTTAAGTTCCCATTACAGTAAGCAAATATCTGTAGTTTGTTTCAGTTGCTCAAATACAGCCATCTGGTGCAACAGTACTGTTCAAGACATACTCACAAGGCTGGCAGATATGACAGGGAAGACTTTCTGTCTTTCTGAAGGAGCAGCTGCAAGCCAGGTTTGATAGCTGAGATACAGGTGACTAAATAGAGCATCTAAAGTCACTTTAAGTGCCTCAGAGTACCCCGCCAAATTTTCAGATTGTCTTCAGAAAGGTGCAGTTCAGTTGTCAGTACTATGTGAAACCTACTAGCCTCATGCAGATATCTTGGCAATCCTAGGACACCTGCAAGCTGGGCAGGATACACTACAGAATCCAAAATGAAACCTGATGTCTGCGCTTACACCACTGAATACCTCTGCATTGACTCTGAGGTCTTGACTTAGACATCTATTTCATGCATCATCACCTTTATTGAGGCAGCTCAGGAGATGAATTCCGTCTACAATTTGTATATCTTGGGTAGCTGCAATGTATTGGTAACCAGCAATGAGAAAAACAGTAACAGTAGTGACTAACAAAATTAATTGTTCCAGTCCTCTTCCCTGTTACAGTTCTTTAGTCCACATTTTAGAAATTGGTACTAAAGTGTAACTTCGCAAGGGCTCGCTTCACTTGCCCATACATGGGCATCTAGTGCCATTTGAGATGTCCTCAACCAAAGAATCCTGCCTACTCTCCAGCTGCCACATACAATACTGTGGATATCTTTTAGGTAGTGCTATATCTGCCAGCCCATCCATGTGTCTGGATGCTCTACGACAACTCTGATGGCAATAGATAGCTATGTGTGTGTAACTGAATTGAGTCCTAGACTGTGAAATTTTAGGTGTCTAAAGTTACTGTTCTTGAATCTTAATCTTGATGACCCTTGTTCAACATCTACACTCAAGCTAATCTTTTATAGCAGCTATATGCAAAGCAGTCTCATTGTATTCATACATTCCCTTTTTTGTTTTTGTTTAAAATCTAAAATTTAAGAAACTTATTCAATCATTTAAAATTGATGGAAGAGATGTGTTCTTTAGCAAGATCTTGTTGCTCACACATTTGTAATTTGAAAAGTATTCCGTTCTTTAAAGTAAAAATAATGGTTGTTAGTATGGATAACATTTTTGTACACTTTTATAAATAGAAAATTATAAACAACAAAAATCACAGATTGTCATTTACCAACTGTCAGTTTCTTCTGGACAAGTGATTCCCAGGAGACTGTAATCTTTTGAGTCAATAAATTGTTTTGTCACAATAATTCATCTCTCCTAAGCAACCTTTAATTATTTTGCTAGCCCACTGTGTACATAAGGGCATGAGTGAGATGGCTGGATCAGAAGAGCTGTGAGAAGAAAATTACTGGTTGTTGGCAGGGTAGCCCAAACTTCTCTAAGACACTATCTTGTCACTATATTAAGTCAATTTTTTGTTTGTATTTATGTAATAATTAGTATTGATCAAATTCCCAACCCAAGATAATTTTCATAATGTTTATTAAGACATGTTTTAATCTCTCAGCATACATGTGCCTTTTTATTTTTGAGTTTTGAGAAAAATCAAAGGCATAAATAAAGAAATCCAGTGAGATTTGGAAGGGAAAATGAAATTAGGAAACTGTCCCTCTTGTATTTCCATATGAGGCAAGATGCCAGGCTGTCTGCAGAATCTGGAGGGCCAGAACACAGTGCTCCTTGGGGGGCTGTACTTTCCTGGCCAGAGAAGTGGCCCACAATAAACCTATTTTTCATATGCAGTATGTGAGGCCAGGCACACACTGTGCAGGGAACACAGAATTGCTCAGAGAAGGTATGGGTCAACTATGTGACCATATAGTCTGAAACATGTCACATCAGGCTGTCCTTTTCTGATGTGCTTGACCTCAGCCTGCACCAGCAGTGCCTCCCTGCATGCTTGGCAGCCTCGGCTGTTGGGCCTTCTAAAAAGTGTCTTATTGCCCTGAAAAATGACCAACCTATGGCGTCTGGGTCACGTTGTGAACTGAAGCCTGCATTATCCATTGCATATAGATTTCCTGTAATCTTTGTAGAGGCATACTGGCTCTTATGCATCCACTAAGACTCTAAAACCTTATTCCTTATGCTTTTTGAGGGATCTGCTATTCAGTGTGAATTAGGGAGGATTATTTGAAATTGCAGTCTGTGATTTACATACCTCCAGGAAGGGTTTCTTTCGGGGCTGGATGCTGCTGCCCATGGCTGTTAAGGTCTGTCCTAGGCTGGTGATAAGAGATACTTCTGCAGTAATTGGAGAGGAAGAGCTGGGAAACATATTCCAACTCTCTGAGTGACATCCCTGGATTATACTAATACTCTGTCTCTGTTTTCTTTTTTCTCCCATACTTGCCACAAAGCAAACACCAGATGTTTCAGTCTGCAATGCAGTGCCAGCTCACAAAGCAGAGTGAAAACAACAAGTAGAAAATAACATCCTCAGCTTTTATTCTACATGTATTTCAAAGTAAATAAAATTCATGTGTCACCTACTCTTCAACCCTGAAATCCAGTGTAACTACCAGACTGTGCTGCTCGTGACTTGGCCACATCCCAGTCTTTTCCGCAAGTCAGGTAGATGAAAATTTTATCCCCTTGAAGATTTTCAGAAAATGTCCCCATCTCTTTCTTTCATTTTCACAAAACAATTGTGGTATACTCTTGTCACTCAGACATCATTCTGCACCAAAAAATGTTCTCACTGACAACTCCAGTATTAGCTGTCTAGTGCTCTCAGCAAAGTGGTACAGGTTTTTTTTTTTTCCAGACATGACTCTTTGCACAATACTGTGGAGTGGGAAACTTAGGAGAGCTGAAAATTGGTCCTTGATTTTCAAATCTGCTCTGTGAGGCCTGAGAAGCACAAAGAAGAATAAACCAGAAAAATCTGGCTTGAGGCCTTCTATTTATTAAATCACAGCTAGATTAATACGTCCCTACCCCACCCCATGGCTTTGCTCAGGCCAAACTCACATTAAATTCCATTGGTGATTTGTCTTGACTAAGGATTAGAGCCCAATCCTCTAAGGTATTTACATCTCTTGGAAGTACCAGCACCCTCTGTTCTCACTGGATGCTATGTAAAGGGATGGCAGTCAGCCACATGGAGAGATACTCAGAACATTGCAGGATAAACCCTCAGAGCCCAGAATTCTTCCCAACAGCTCCTAGAAGAGCAGTCACATCCAATGTTAAAGTTACTGCGATAGAGTTTCGCTTTTTGATGTGTTCAAAGTAGTCTGCTTGTACAAGAGCGTTACCAAAGCCAATATGAAGGTCTCTGTTCCCAGACATTCTTTCAAATCCAGGCAAAATTAGATGGAGCTTAGACACTGCCGCCACTGGTGCAACAAAGGCTACTTAACAGCCTTGATTTTCTGTCTTTGTGCTGCAGAGTTAAAAAGTGAGTTTAATATTTTAAGATAAAATTGTAGAGAAAAGGTAGACTCTTCCCTGTGAAAAGCAGTTGCTTCACAGTGTTATGCATTGGGAGCCTTGTAATGATACAGAGAACTCTAAGGATTAGGATGTGAATCACAAGACATTCAGCTTCTGCAATTCATTTCGAAAGAGAAGAGTCCAATATAAATCCTGTGGATTTCATCATCTGCTGCCAGCCAACATTTTTATTCATGAAACATTGTTAGCACTGTAACAGGTAGATGTGTTGAGCCAGATCCACAATCAGCGTAAATCAATACATCTCTACTAAAACACCGAGAAACAACTCCCGTTTACAGCAGCTGGGAAACTCATGCTTTGTCTTTAGATATTAATATGGTTTGGCAACAGGAAACTTTGTAAATACTACTAATAAGTCTTATGCTGCTCTTAATAAAGAGCCATTTAGGTTGTGATGACTGTTTAACACAGCTTATATTTGGAAACATAAGCAAAGCATGGAGGCTTATGTACATTTTAGTGAATTTGTGTTTTATTCTGCCAGGTGCGAATTGGCCAGAGGAAAGGGTTACAGAACAGATGCATGCCAGCATGGAAGGAACCTGGAGGAGTGGTCCTTAGCACTAGCAAATTCAGTGCATCCTCTGCAGGTTACATCACATAAAGCAGGTGCAGCCACACAGCTGCAGAGACCTCCTCCCATATTCATGCTGAAGCTATTTCTGCCTTGGAGGTCTTCAGATGATTTAAGAGGTGCAGTGGTTTCATGTGGTTGCTATGCCAAAACAGGATTTCAACTGCTAAACTGACAGAAACAAGATATTCCAGCATGCATTAGGAGTGTTTAGTCTGCTAAAGTATTTTTCTTGTAGGTAGAACTACCTGAGATGCTAAATTCTTTTAATAATTTTAAATAAAGGCAAAACCGAAGTGCAAACAGATGGAGCTCCATCATAGATGTGTAACTGATATATTTGAAACACTACCACCAGAAACCAGCAGCTTAAGTTTCTGCTGTAGCATTGCCTGTTCCACGGTGTTTGCCAAGCTCATAACTATTTCAGACCTTGGTTGTCTCTGTCTGAAAAATCTGCCCTCCAACCAAATAGAGCCAACGCTAACCAAAGTGAGTCAGCAAAACCTAGCCTCTAGGTTTGGTGCTTGCCAAACTGGCAGGTTGTGAAAAGAAATCTCTCCCTTTGTACTAGAACCGTATGCATCTCCAGTTATGTTTTGTATTTAGTCCATATACACTGACGTTTTTGTTGAACTCACCAAAGCTACACAACAGATGATCCTTTGTCTTTTCACCACTCTCAGTGTTTCATAAAGCAGTTATTTGCTTTTCATGTGAGGGGGTTACACAGAATCTTAGGTATGATTTTTAATAAGGCCTTTAAAAACAGCCCAGCCCAAAACATGTACACTTTTCTTCCCTCTTTATTACAAATTACTTTACTCTTAACGGAACTGCAATTCAAAAAATTATTGATGTTAATTTGATCAAAGTTTTCTTGAAGGATTAATTTAGTGTCCTAACAAATCAACAGAAATCAGATCATAGCTAACTCCTGCGCAAAGTAACAACACAATACAAAGCCTGAGCCAACTCTAAAAAAGCTGTCAATACAGCCACCAGGTTGAACACTTGAGATTTCCATGCTGTTAAAAATAGTTCCATGTTACTTACATGAATCCTGCAGTATTCTGCAGAGTTGTCATGGTTCTGAGTCTAATCAAAGACGAGATTTAGGATTTAAGTACAAAACCAAGGAGGCATGTGAGGGTGTCGGGCTAGAGGAGCAAGGAAAGCATTTCCCTGATTCATACCAGAGACAATCATGTGGCCAGGAAACCCTTCTTAAATAAACAACACAAATCATTGTTATGTTTCATTGGCCTAGAAATAAACAAATAGCAATGTGAAATTTCCCTTAGCTTCTACTAATCCTTATGCAATTAGTGGAACATTTTTAGCCAAAAAATAGCTTTCTTATTTTGACTGTGGGAAAGATTTAATCGACAAAACACATCATCTTGAAAACTCAGTAGTAGTTCTACTGAATGGTGCCATTAGAGTTGAATACTGATACAAATCTAAGCTTCATGCTCTCAAGGAGTAGTTTGGGGAACCATATGTGAGAACACCCTGATGTTGGACTTCTTTTCTCTGTAGATCCCTCAGTTCTGGTTTTCAATGGAAATATGAGGACTGTGATTCTATTATCTAAATTTCTGTTATCGAAGTGCTATAACAGAGGACAAGAATTTAGTTTACAAAGAGGTCGTGTGCTATCGTGACAGAAGTGCCCAAGAAAGCATTCACATTCCTGCAGGACACACTGAGAGTTCAGAAAACTGGGCCCTAAATGTCATGTCTTCCAAAATAGGAGAAGAGGTGTTAAAATTTTTTTCTATCTTCTCTTTGCTCTCTTAAAGATACTTGGAGACAAAAGGCGTAGATTAGACCATTTTACTTTGCTGTCTTTTTATTTCACCTGAAAGGACAGGTCATTCCAAACACTTCCTTTGTTGTCTGCAAAAGACAACCACAATGTATCTGTCCCTCCAGTGAAGCATGAGCAAAACCCTCTTCTGCTGCGATTAGCCTGCTCTCAGTTTTCATGTATCATAGTGACTTATCCTTAGCTTTCCTATAATGATATATTTCTCTTAAGAAATCTTATCTATATCATTATGTCTAAATTAAGTTGTTCCATGTTACCCAGTGCAAGCATGTTGAGATTTATACAATCAACATTTAATTAAATTTAGAGGGACTCAGGATAATGATCATTTGTTCACTGTTCAGATGTGATGTCAGACACGAGAGTTAATTTTTTAGAGGATTTATCAGTGGAGATCTATGAACACTGATGATACTGAAGTTCTCCAACACAATTCCTCTAATGATTATTTCAGCTGTGCAGTTGTACAGCATTGTTACAGGTGACACTATCTTTTCATTCAAGAAACAAATAAACTATTTCATATTTCCACAAGCCCTTTGCCTTTTCTTACCCTCCTTCCATTTTAAAGTCTGTCTTTTGATCAAAAGAGCTGTTAAGCTGGTTTTCTCCCCACCTCAAGTATTTTGACTGGTCTAGATATAAAAGGTGAAAAATCTGTGAGCTGGTGTCTTAAGTACATCACCTGGGAATTGTACTTCCTTTAACACCTTCCTCATTGCTATTTTCCCTTATCATTCTTTGCCCTTTCCAGATTCACGGTGTGGGATTAATCTCACCTGACTTGGGAGGACTGCAGCCTAGGGGTCCGTATCTGAGACGGTTCTCTTGGTTTCCTTTATAGTCTGTTGTGACTACAGTCAGTGGAGGCTCGACACAGTCCATCTCAGCCTAATGTGGACTTCTGACACAGGAGAAAGTCTGTGCCCTAGAAGTGCTTGCTTCTCTCTATTGACTATGAAGGGAGCTTACATGAGTAGCTCAGGTGAAGGTTTTCACACTGTAGATATCTAAAATGAAGGCTCCTTGTAGGGGCAAATGTTTTGAGGCTACAGTGCGTAAAGTTTCCACACAAAATTATCACTGAAGTATCTAAATAAATGACCCCTTTCTGCCTGTGATGATGTAGGTTTCTAGAGAGAACTATACAATTAGATAACAGTTAAAACTGTATGACTTCCACACTGGACTGTCTTCATAGAATCATAGAATCATAGAATCATAGAACAGTTTGGGTTGGAAGGGGCCTTTAAAGGTCATCTGGTCCAACCTCCATGCAAGGAGCAGGGACATCTTCAACTAGATCAGGTTTCTCAGAGCCTCATCTAACCTGGCCTTGAATATTTCAAAGGATGGGGCATCCACCACCTCTCTGGGCTACCTGTTCCAGTGTTCCACCAACACTGTCTTGGTTTCTCCAATAACTATTCTCATGGCAACCTTCATCTTCTTTCAGAACCTTCAAGACCTCACTTTCTTGCTTCATTGGATTTCCTCAATGACAGATAATTAGCTGAGTTCTGTTCTCTAATTTGCAAGCATTTAGCAATCTGTGAGGGATATCTCAGCTTTTCTACCCTAGGAAAAATGTCTGATTCGTTCAATGATTCCCTACTTGCTGCTGACTTATAAAAATTAAGATCTTGATTCTATGATTCTATCTTCAGGCCAATGTCATAGGAACAACTGCAGTTACGTAAAAAACAGGAAGAATATAAACATGCAATGTTGATCCCTGCAATTATCTGTTTGCAAGAAGATAGTTATTCTGAAAGTAATTGAGAAAGTTGAGAGAAGAATAGGCTATCTTGGGAGATGTTCTCATTAAGAACAGAGCTCTTGTGTTACCACATTATATTATTTCCTGTCACTCCTACTCATTCATTCATCTATTCACATCAGATTCCCTTTGTATTTTATTTTGGTCTTCCCTCACCATATCTGGAGTGAGATCATCCAATTTCCTTTACAAATATCTTTTTGTTTTTTTGTCCTAGGTAAGCAGCTGCATTGCAAGGTCTATTAGCAGCAGAATTTAAAACTGATTGTACTTAAAATATAGACAGCCTAGATTCTGTTCCCTTGCTTTGGCTCCACTCATGGTAGTGCTGAAAAAATATGGATAAATGCTCTAATGAAATTATTTGTTGTTTTTTTTTCTCTAATGAAGTAATACTCTTCTGGCATTCACCAGGAAGGTAGAGTAGGGCAAGAGGACATACTCAATCACGTGTGCAATGCTTTAATCATCTGTAATTAGAACAACTCTTGGCGCGCTTTAAGTCAGTTGTGAGGCCATTTCATGACCAAAATCAGAGAAGTTTAAAGGTGACAGAGCGTCTCAATCTTCAGCACAGACCACACTAATATAATCGGGTTTGAACTGGTACAGCTCTATCACACATAAGCACATAGCAGAGAAATAAATACCTTTCAATAATCTTAATGACATTATAAAGATCCTGGTAGCTAACGTTAATCCGTTGGTGTCATCACTGTAAATTTGACCACGTTTGTGAATATGTCTCGGGAAAAGAAATGCAAATATTTATTTACCTAATAAGACAACAATGCCTTTTATAACCAAGCACATGATTAAAAATAGATTTTTAAAAGAATTTAGAGATGGAGTGCTCTTTTTAGAGGAAATGTGCACAAACTAAATCTGAAAGCTGACATAATAGTTTAGAACATTAGTGAGTCAGCAGAGACATGCTGTACACCCACTAACATCGAGTTTCCATCTCACTGCCACCAGCTAATAAAAAATCTTATAATGTCTTGTACTTTTGAATCTTAATAGCCTCCAGGTGCTGGGAGAATGCACGTAGGAGGGAGAAAAATGCTGCCTCTTCCACTATGCCCAGCTTAATTCTTCATAGATGTTAACAAGCATCCTGTTGATTTCAGGGCATTTGATTTGGATAGACATTCGGTCTAATTCGGTATAATAAAATGAAGATATCGAGAAATAAAAGAACCAAACAGGCTTCAAGGTAAGGACAGACAAGTGACATCCTGAAAAATACTCTACCAGGTAGATGAGCCAAAATGCCTCTATTAGCCCTGATAGCAGCCAGCTGGAGTCTTTGTGGCGCTCACATATCATCCAATGACAGGCACTGGCTTTGGGCTATATAGTCTCAGCCACTCGCAGCTGGAATTTTTTGTAAATCTAACATAAGACCTTTTTCCTCAAAATTTTGGAAAGGATTATTTTCCCTCTATCCTTTATGACAAAAGATGCATTATTTTAATTGGTAATTAGAAAAGCCAATTAATTTGGAGCAGTAACTAAGTGTAAAACAAAAGGAAGATGCTACGTATTTTGCTGAAGGTACTATTATTTGAATAGCTGTCTGAATATCAATACTTTATTTTGCTTTTGTAAAATGCAACATGTTTTTGTACAACATCATAGCACATTTAAAAAAAAAAATAAAACTTTGTTTAAAATGCTGACATAGAAGTAGAGCTTCAAGAGGTTGTTTAATATTCATTTAGATTTTGGTACTTTAAAAAAGTTCTGTAAAAGTGAAAATCACTGAGCATCCCTGCTGCCTGAAGCCAGCACTCTTTACCTCTGTGCCCTGTTCTGGAGGAGAGACACTGACACCAACAAATAGGGTCTTCCTGTCCTTCAGGTCTGGAACAACCAAAGTGGTGTAGAACTTCCCAGTGCAAAATGCTAACACTGACATGACCTGCTGGGAATAACCCTGTAGACTGCATGAAAGAGGGCGACATCAAAGGTGCGTGAAAGCTGCTTGACAGCTGCATGAAAGGGGGCTACCAAATACAAACAAAAGGTAGTGAGAGGGAGGGAACCAATCCCTCCCTTCTCTCGGAGAGGCAGCCCATTAATAACACCCTCTGTCTTGTCTAGTATGTAGTTGAACGAGGAGTGCTTGGAGAACTTCCGTTTAAGAGTTCTCTTCAGTGTTCCTTAGAACCTTGGGTAGGCATATGAGATCAACAGTGAGAGCTGATTTGCATTATGCTGCTCTCTAAGGAGATCCAGTAATAGGAAAGTATCATTTACAACTGAGACTGCTTTAAACAGTTGGCCAAACAAGAGGTTGACCAAATCTTACTGCTCTGGATGCAAATCCTTCTGCATAAAGTTACTTAATCTCACTGTTGTTCAGTGGCTTCACTGCTACTGGGTAGCAAATAGACTGCAGAGTATATTTTTACAGCTCCTCTAAACCCAAAGGTTCTGGGGAAAAGTGTAAGAAATGAGGTTATAATTTTGCCCTGATGTCTGGGACTGACATTGCATGGCAAAATTACTGACTCCTGACTACTTGTCTCATCATACTGTGTGGGGAGAAGTTTTAAAGTAGTGTCACGTTCCAATTTCGGATGAGAGGAAGGCCCCCTTGCATTCTAGCAGACCTCAGGCAAGTCTGGGAGGCTAGGGGCAGCTAGACCAACCTTTCACACTCCGGAGAGTGGTTTTGCTCGTATTCTCAGGAACAGAATTAAGACTCAAAACGGAGTCAAGCGCCAGGTAACTTTATTTACCCAAGAACAAGTTGTCGAATGCAAGAGAAAAGAGAGAAAGAAAGGAAAGAGAGAGAAAATAAAAGAGTTTCAGTTGCAATAGCTACCACCATGGAGCTGCAGTGTCCCAACAGTCCAGTTCACTTGGTGGGGAAACGTTCCGTCCGATGTTGATTCCATTGATGTTGATTTCCGTCAATGTGTTGTTCCCCTTGATTTTTGTTCCCCTTTTTCATGTTGGTTGTTTCTGTCCTTTTATTGTTCATTTCGTTGCATATTCATTGTATTCCAAGAGCTGGTTTGCCTAGCCGCACCCCTCACCTGGCGGTGATATGCATGCCCATTACCGTCTCTGGGCCCCTCTGTTTTTCTGGCCTCAGGCATGGGCTCATGCCTGGGGCGTAGGGCTAAATTTCTCAGAATCAGCTCTGTATTCAGGTTCACAGGACAACAGGAGTTGGCAAGATAATGGGAACTGGCTTGCAAGATAACAGGAAAACTCTAGTAACTGAAGTTCCATTGTTCGGGTGGTGGTTTGATGTTTCAGCAATGTTGAGACAAATATTTGACACAGTCTTTTACAAGTAGCTCACTCCATCTTCATAGTATCTACAAAGGAGCTACTGGAAAAAAAAAAAGGAGAAACAAAAGGAGAAACAAAAGAAGAAACAAAAGGACCTAGAACAAGCTTTCTGGTGTAGGCAGGCATGGGTATTCATGCGTGTCCCCTTCTCCTCAGAAAATATGGAGAAGGGAAACCCATCTACTGCTACATTAATCAGGAGTAGAGGTCATGGCAATGTGGACTTGACATAATAGGCGTGTATAAGTGTCTTAATTTGTCTTAGTCCAGCCGTGAGATCAATAAATAAAGTGAAAAACGAGTACACAGAGCAAACCTGAGACTGTCAGTAAATACCCAAGCCCTGTGGCACCTTACCACTCTCAACACAAAATGATTTAATATTTCTCCACAACATCCCGTCTCTGTTTACCTTACAACAAATATTGGAGTGAGGGAAGAAGAGTTTGTATGAGAATGATTCATAGAGAAACACCAGCTCAGGATTCCCAGCCCCTTTCTCTGTGCTTGCCTGCTATTTACCTTCAGGAATTCCAGCCTCTCTTTCTGGTATCTTTTTATCACTTCCTTTTAAACTTTTATGAGGGGGTTACTGCTTGTGAAAAGAGGGGAAATGATAACATTTCAGATTAAAGCTGCTCATTTTGAACCAAGATAAGATAATACTGAACCTACTTATTTTACTCTGTCTGTTGCATCTCTCTGGACTCCCAAATAACTGCTGCAGTGGTGCACAATTTCCTTCAGTTTTCCTTTTCTTTACAGCACGTGTTGTTGATCTAGCTAATAATGAAGTGATACTGCTTACATTATTGTGGAGAATTTTATACCATAACTACGTTATGGTGTAAACAATGCAAAGTTTACAAAAAGGGTTTTAATCATACATTTTAAACACTATTAAAGAAGACACAAACCTCCTGCAATCCTTTACTGGACTAAACAGACTTTCAGAGTATTTTATGTGCCATTCATCCAAAGAAAAAAAAATCTGCTACTGCTAAAATATTGACATACAGTACACAAATATTTTCCTTCACATTCATAAGCTGTTTGCTCAATGGGAGCATTCAACTACACATCTATGAATAGGAAACTTACACAAGACTTATCTTATTCAGTACTGATTTCAAGAAGAAAACAACCATAAAATTAAATTAAATATAACTTGCTTGACTAATTTGCACCATTAGATTGAAAATGTTAGAATAAACTCAGTGAGAGCAATTTCATAACTATTATTTCCTTCTGCTGCAATGCATGGGTTTACATTTTTGCTGTTTGGAACTAGTTTGTGATTTGCATTTCATGCATGACATCCTCATCAAGAATGACTGTGGCAGTTCATTTCAAGGGATGCACTACATTAGTGTAAATAGAAATAACATGAGTTTATTTGCTGTGGTTTTGTGTACCAGCATATCCACTGATCTATGCATGCTATGGTTTTTTTTACTGCATTTCTTGTGTTTGCACTGCAACTGTATTGACTCTGTAAAGGACAGAAAGTTCAGCTGGCTCATCGAAGAACACCATGAGCACGGAGGGGTTTTGTGCTGTTCCTCCAGCTGTTGCCCTCAGCATTTCAGCCTCATTGGTGGCAATAATAATGAAAGCACTAACTTAAATAAGCAGCATCTGATGCTATCAGAAAGAACTTGTTTCACAGACCAACACCAGCAGATCACCTAAAGCCCCTGTCTCCACAAGTGTGCTTGGCCTTGATATGTGAATACTACTTGTGAATAAGAAGTTATAGGGATAGCAGTAGCAGCAATATATTCAAGGGTTATATCACAGTTGTTCCATAGTGGTTTTGTACTCTTATCTTTGCTGTCTTGTAGTTATGTTGTCATAACAATATTCCTACTTTACTTCTGGAAGCATAACAATATTACTGCATAGAATCCTTAATTTTGCTCAATACAAAAAATGCAGCTATCAGGCCAAATTTTTGAATACCCAGCAGTCAATGTTTATCAACATCTTAAGCTCTGAATGAATCAATTTCTTTAGGGGAAGAAAAGAAAAACTAAGAGCAGATGTGAAAGTTGTGTGATATTTCCCTTTCCCTTATCTTTGCTACCTAATAATCCCTGCAAAAGACAAATTGTCTTTGCAGATTATTCTATTTGGACTCTAAATCTTCTACTGAAAGCTGAGTTTTGGTTACAAAGGAATTACATTTTCTTTTATGCTGACTGATTCCTCAGGCAATATGTGAAAGGATTTCACTATTTCTTCCCAATCCTATTAATGCCTTACCTATTACCTCTCTAGATCTTTCATTAGTTTTTTTACTTTACTACATATTTGAAGTCTCTTGACCTATATATGAAGTACCATATGCAAACATCATTAACATCTTCATTATTCTCTCTTTTGCACTGATAACGCATATGTTAGTAGGGGCCAGATAAAATATTAACCTCCAGAGATCCCACTGGACAACTCTTTCTATGCAATGAATTCTGTTTATCATCGTCCTTTGTCCACCATTACCCAGACTTTTTTCAATTTAAGATGTTTGTAGCCAAGCCAGTTTCAATTTCTTTTTCATAGGAATACTCAGAGAGATATATCATTGAGTATTTTCCTGAATCTCAAAGCCATACACTATTTAGTCCTAATGCTGCAACACTGTTCAAAAACAAACCAAAACATAACAAAACAAAACAAAACAAACAATTTGACAGATTTTAGCAAAGTAGTGAGGCATGTCAACCATTTGCAATGAGTAGGGACACAGAATCTTCATATTTGATTCTTAAAAGTCTGTGGCATTTTAATGGAGAACATGGTCTTAGGCTACCATAGTTTTTGTGAAAGGAGTGTTGAGCTGAACACATATAGTATTGCAGACAGAGCTTGTTCCTTCCTTGTCATTCCGTCACAGGCAGAGTGAGGGAGAAGCACTAAGAGCAAGGAAGTGGCAGAGTGCAGGTTTATCCCACCATATTCGCAGCAAGTTGGTTATGCTCTCAGTTCTCATCTGGGTGTTTCTAACCCATTTCTTGGCTCATTTTCTGACCAAGACAATTTTTCTATTACTTCTTCATTCACATTCTAGCTGTCCTGCTATGTCTGTTTAGGGGTTAACCCACCAATATGAGGCATCTTTTCAGTACTTACTCTCCACAGAAGACATGCGTTTTCTTCCAACTGTGTGCAAAGTCTCTTCCCAGTCTAACACAAGGCCTGTCACATCTTGAAAGGACAAAAAATCTAGTGGCTTCTGGGTTCCACCCTCAGGGTGCAGGATCCCCAGGGCATGACTGAAAGGGTGTGTTCCCCCTTGACTAACATGTTTAGGACTACGGCCAAGCATCTTGGTCCTAAACTTGGGCATGGGCCCATTCTCTAGCCAAGATTGCTTCTACCACTCAAGCACAGAGAGTAGTCCAAGCTTGAGTAAAGACCAGGTAGAAGAGACAACTGCCTGAAAAATAGAGGTGAGGACTTTTGGAAGCAGTAAATATAGTGTTCCTGTGTTGCAGACTCAGTTAACAGGCTCTCTTGGACTTGCATGGATCTAGCACAGGTTTCTCTGTTCTAGTGCACTAGATAGTCTGCAGCTCAAGGACCTGCCTGAAGGGAAACATGGAGCTGACGGTGTTTGTCGTGGCCATAGATCTAAACATTCTTATTTATCCGATTACTTTTTTAAAAGGCCACCTCAGATTCCAAATCTTGAAGATAATAAATATTTACTGAAAATAAGACATCCGTATCAAGATACACAGTTTTGTGTATCTTTCACAATTTATGTACTACCATCATCAAGATGTTTCTAACATATTGCGCACCATATGCTTCCTTAACGCCACAATCATCTTTAGTGAGGATCATCTTCCCACATGTACCAATATTATTAGAATCAAATGTAAGACTTTTTTTTTTCAAGTAAAAAGAGTATTCTGGAACACTTAAAATCTAAAACCAATCATCAATAGAATCAAAATCTGCTTTTAAATGTTTTAGTACTTCTTTTTTTACTTACAAGTAACTGAAAGTAAAAATTGTTTTACCAGTGAAATGGAAAGATGTTAAGTTCCTCTCGTGGGTTAGAAAAGAGATGAGTAAGAAGAAAAATAAAAGTGTACAAAAGAACAACATGTTCAGTCTTCATCAAAAAATAAGAGAAAAGATCATTCAACGAAATTAGGAAGGAGGGAAACAAAGCTGATAATTTATCTTTTTTTTTTCCACAAAATTTGTCTTTAAAATGTAGAAATTGTGGCCACCCTAAGCTTCTGAAATGAGAAGGATGCAAAAAGTATTTGTTGTTTCTCTGCTATCAATAATATTCAGAGCAATCTTATTTAATGATGACAAAAATTATGGAAAAGATATTACATCTGTTGCTACAAAGCCTACACCCATCTCTAACTATTACAGAAAGAGATTATCCCACATGTGCCCACAGATGTGTTTCTTGCACTCTTATTGGAAGTGTTAGTGCCACTGACAGACATTAGATGAAATGTACTTGCAGTTAGAGCTGAGGTGAAAATTCCTAAATAATGGCTAGGCAAAGCTGCAGGTCGAAAAAAAAGGCAGGCAAGCAGACAGTAGGGAAATTCCCACAGACTTCAGTGATTTAACTCTCACTGTACTATTCTTCCTCACACAGTATTTTTTTCTGTCCTTTTAACATGATCTTTATTAAAGGTACAATCCACTTTTAATTAGAGGTTAGCTGACACAGAATCATTAGAGGTAGACTGAATGTTGTATTCTAGTTCTTCATCTGCTTCACAATGCCTGGTGTTAAAATAATTAGAAAAGATTTAAAGGACAAGAATGCTTGTGGAAAAGAAAGTGTTATCCATGTTGGAACTTTTTGTGTGATTTCAAAAGGGAAAGGATTTTTTAAAACTCAAAGTAACTTGTCCACATAAGTTCAACTCCTTTATGTTCAATCTGACTATCCTCATTACACTGTTATTATTATGTTTTCTGATTACAGGAGATTGGGAAAAAGAATGGTAGAGAGGGGCAGTTGCACCCAGACACAACTTCTTACTTGCTGTGTGCTTTGGATCACGCTTCCCCTCTGTTTTCCCATCTAAACAAAAGAGGTAATACTACTACTACTCATGTGCAGGTTATATAAATGTAACTTCTGATGTTTGTATTGAAAAGCAGTAAGTGGTAGCAGTGCATCTACACAGCATAACACTCTGCATCATAGGAACACTTGAACTAGCATTAGCCAGGTAAGACAACGGCCGCTCTCGGCCATCTACCAGCACTCCTGGTTATCTGGGGAGGTCCGGGAGGATTGGAGGCTTGCTGATGTGACTCCCATCTACAAGAAGAGCCGTAAGGAGGATCTGGGGAACTACAGGCCTGTCAGCCTGACCTCAGTACCTGGGAAAGTTATGGAGCAAATCATCTTGGGTGAGATCACTCGGCATATGCGTGGCATCCAGGGGATCAGGCCCAGCCAGCACGGGTTCACGAAAGGCAGGTCGTGCCTGACCAACCTAATTTCCTTTTACGACTGGGTGACCAGACTGGTGGATGAGGGTAAGGCTGTTGATGTGGTCTACCTGGACTTCAGCAAAGCCTTTGACACGGTCTCTCACAGTATTCTCCTAG
>JAAGAY010003129.1:27346-62282 GCA_011801015.1 Ardeotis arabs
GGACGTGAGGAAAAACTTTTTCTCCCAAAGAGTGGTCAGGCACTGGAGTGGCCTGCCCAGGGAGGTGGTGGAGTCGCCGTCCCTGGCAGTGTTCAAGAGGCGGCTTGATGAGGAGCTACAAGATATGGTTTAGTAGCTGTGGCAGCAATGGTAGTGGGAAAACGGTTGGACTAGATGATCTTATAGGTCCCATCCAACCATGTGATTCTATGATTCTAAGACATAGACCTAGCCCAAGTATACTAGTACTGTATCAGATTAGTGCAAAGTTTGTCAGAATAAGACTATAAAACTTTCTTCTCTCAGGCCCCTTTGAGATGATTAGTCATTAAATTGCTCATAGATTTATGCTTTCTAGAAATGTCCTCTATTGTTTGGGTTCACTCTGTCTGGGGTATATCTTTTGTGAATTTACTGTAGAGAAATATAATCAATATTTCTCAGCTTATGGAGGAAGAGGAGGGGGTCATCATCTTCTGACATATGGATGTCCATACCCACCTCCAGGAGTTCTCTGCTTGCCAGCAAAAGGTGTCTCTGTGTACCCTTGTGTCCAAGCCAACTGGGATTATCACCATCGGGAAGTAACACAGAATACACTGGAGTACCAGTAGTCCATTGGAATAAAAAGAAACGTTGACTATACCACATTGTGTTTTGTTTTTGCAGCAATGTATATGCAAATAAAAATCAATTAAGGCTTTGGAAAATCACTAGATGTTTGTTAGTGTCTTTAATAGATGTAACTGTATTTGGACATTGGACATAAAAGGAAAATAAGTATCAGTTGGTCTACCTTAATATGAAAAGGTTACATGGTTCCATAAAAGGAGTAATAAGAGCAATTGGCCTTGTCGTGATTTTATATGTTCTGCTTAAATGTTTGCAGTCCAAGCAATTAAGGACAGTTTTACAGCAACCAACTTTAGATGTTAATAAGTCCAACTGTATTTTACACATTTCTGGAGTTATTGTAGGAAAATATTGCGTATCTAGTGGTACTAGAGCACAGCTGTGAGTGATGTAAGTGAACCAAGCACTCAGTATACCTAGCATGATGTAACATATATAATTAATGAGTACAGTTTATTAATACAGATATTAAGTAAAGAGTTTACTGATTATAAGCATGCTTAAGAATTTAAATTGATTTTCTGAAAAGGAATCTCTGATATCTGTTATTTGTTTTGTTTCTTTTGGACCAAAAGAATTATGAGCGTGACAGTGAACTGCTGGGTTTGTGTGATAGAAAGCTTATTTGCTTGTTTTAGTTGAGCCAAACTAAAACAAAAGAGCTACTTAATTAGATTTTGCTGCTGTTACTGAATGAGCACACACTGCTCATTAACATTTTTCATGTGACTGTTCAGATGGGCAGACCATTTTAAAACACTTCTTAGGCTTACCTTTAAGAGTTGGATTCTGCTGCTGAAATGAAGGTGTCTAGCACACTGTGAGATGCTCCACAGTTTCTGAGACATCCACACAGAGCTGCAAAATGCAGTACAGCTTCTGTAGGAGCCCAGCATCTTCCTGGAGCAGTAGCTGGAGGTGAGAAACCCCAGGGAGGTAACCACAGACAGGAGCAAGCATTTCCCTTCATCATCACTCAGACAACTACTGAAGACATCGGCAGAGGCCAGAGGGCAGCACAGCACCTTCACCAGTCCCACCAAGAGAAAAGCTGCCTCTTTACTCCTAAAAACAAACATACCCTGTCTCTGGCAGGTGCCATGGAACGATGCACACTCATATTACTGCACTGTCTTGCCACTCAGAAGAAGGTAGTGGCCTAAAAGCTCTTGTCAAGGGATGGCTCCTGGCCCGGTCCACCTCCTTCGCTGCTGCTGGAAGATTTTTTGGGGGGGGGGGGGTGAAAATTGGCCACAGAGGTGTGCAGACAGCTGCATCTGTACCCAGGGGAGCTCCCAGCCAGAAGCTGTTTCCTTCAGCAGGATGGCTGATGGCCACAGCAGGGCAAGCCAAGGTGCAGGAACACCCCCAGAAATGCCCCTCTACCCATGCCTCCCCTCTCCCCAGCCAGACACTTGCCAGCAGCGGGAACTGCCTTCCTGGCAGCCCCCACATCCACACACAAGTGGTGGCTCCCAGAAATCCACTCACAGGCCGAATAGGAGGGCTTTGTCGCAGCTCCTTGGGCTCCTCGTTCAGGCCCCACAGGGCCAGGCAATTGAGCAGCCAGGCTTCTCTTTCATCTTCCCCAGCTCCCTGTTGCCATGGCAGGCCCTGCTCACCAGGACCAGGGCTGCAGCAGGGCTTCCATTTTTGGGGTGCTGCTACTCATGCCCAGTTACAGGAGGCTGGTGACTGGGGCCTCTTGGACAAGTGGCCCTGGCATTGCTGGCCTTGGTTGAGGATCAGGTGCTGCTGGCTGGGGACTGCCTGGCTGCCCCCACCAGGTGCCCAGAAAGCCACAAGCCAGCTCTGGGTATGGGTGGTGAGGAGAGAAAGGGAGCTGGAGGGGAAACTTGCAGGGAGGCTGGCTGGCATGGTGGCCTGTCCACAGGAGGAGCAGGAGGGAAGGAGTGCTTAAGCCTCAAAAATGCATCACTAGAAGCAAAAGTGGGAATTTTACTTCTGATAAGCCCTCTCTTCATAAAAGAGCAATTTTGCGGCTGTGAGAAACTTGTACCTGATCTTATAGGAGTGCAAGCCTGGCACAGGCTTGCTCTCAAAAAGATTGCAAGCCCTTGTAACTAAGTCTTCTGCCAGGCTTTGACCTGGGACATCTTGGCCTTGATGTAGCCTAGAGACTTAAATCGTGAGTGTAAATTTGTAACGAGTGCTAGGACAGCATTCATCAGCAAAGGGACTGCTATGGCTCCCTCCTGCTTTGTATTTGCCCCATCAGCACCTTGCCGGGCAGGAGGGAGCAAAAGGAATATTTTTTAAAGATTTTTACTTTGCTAAATGTAGCTTCCCTTGTTAGGTCCTAATTAAACACAAACTTGCTTTCTGTGTGCAGGAGCTCAGGTTTTAGCTGTTTCACCTTTGATCTTCCCACAGCTGCAATGTAAGCTTTCTTGTTCAAATCAGTCTATAAGCAAATTGTGCAGTTACTCCTCTTTCCAGTCCTTTTATTTTTTATTTGATCACTAGTTCTGTCCTCCTTAATACATATTTTTATTCGAAATTTAAGAAGTCTGGCTGGCTGCAGCTTATTTTTCTCATAACTCCACCACGATTTTTGAGTATGATTTCAGTAATGCAAAAGTTGGAACCAGATTATCATCTGCCATGGCAAACTTGATTCATTAGATATTTTTCCTATATGTCTAATAGCAGGTAACATTGCTACATATGCATGTCCCCTTTTGGAAGAAAAACATGTTCTGGGTATCTGCCTGCATGCCTCTACAAGGGTGCTTCAAATAATGATTGCAGTGATGTTATGAGCTTCATATAAGCAACAGTTATGAGCTATGTTGTACATTATAAGTGACCTGCTTGGTCACTCTAAAAGGTTGAACAGCAAGCAGAGGACATTGAACTTTTGGTAGCTACTAACCTATTCTAGAAACAGGGATGCAACAGAAAGGGTGCTTTGCTCTCTCATTTGCCGAAATCCTTGCTATGTAAAATAAAGACGAATCAGTCAATGGTTTACATTTTTTCCCCCAACGAGAAATATGTGTAGAAGGATAGGGGGATGTGAAAGGTCTCAAACAAATTGCATTGCTGCTTCTCTGAATTTGTCAAGATTTGGTGGTAATGTTTCAGTTTTATTTTTTTTTCAGGTGGGCAGAAAAATACCCACCAGAGCTTGAATTTAAAGAACCGAAGTTGCACTAAATGCCAGCACTTCCACAAAAAGTGCTGTTAGCAAACTTCTAAGATTTAGGAGACCCAAAACAGCAAATACCAAGTAGCAAATAAATCTCCACAGTAAAAAAAAAAAAGTTACAATACTTACTATTTTTTGTTATTAATAGCTAAGCTATGGAGACATATAGCAGAACTGCAATAAGATATACAGCCTAAAGGATGTATTTCTATAATCTTAAATGAACTGTGAGTATGCTTAGATTAACCTCATTCATCCCTGTTTGTTTCCCAGGAATGCACAGAGCTGCCTTCTTTAAGGACAATTTATTCAGTCACAGAAGACACCTGACAAAGTTTGTGAGTTCAGGAGACCCCAGCTAGTGAGAACAATAATTAAAACAGTTCACATCCTTTGGAGACCTTTTACACATTTGTATTCAACCAAAGGCCTGCACTTGACATATTTCTGAGACTTTGAAAAATTCTGCTTGCAGAACAAAGCAGTAACATTTGGGGTTTTCTTGACATTCAGGGGTGTCTCAACTCATTTTGTTCAGTCTTTACTATTTTCCATGGCTGAAATGAAGGCAAGAGGAGAAATGAGCACCCTAGGTTGAACATGCTAAATATAATTTTACAGAAGCATAAATAATTACTAGGTAATTCTAGTATATGGCCTATATAAACATTAAAACACAGTGGAATGTAGCCGAAAAAGAATAAAGTATCTGTACTTAATGTCACACATTTCTGGGTCTTCGTGTTTGTTTTGTACTATGCATATCCCTGTCAAGGCAAAAACTGATGATAGCCTCTGAGGAACGACTCACTGTGGCAGCGTAAAGCTCTCTGTTCAGCTTCTGACTGGGCTTGTGTGCCCCCTTCATAGTACTAAACCTGAAAGGGCCGTTCTTCCACGGTCAGCTCAAGGATGGCCAAAGGGAAGACATGGTTTGGCTAATAAAGCATGGCAACCAAGGAGAGTCACTTTCTCCTGTTTTGGCCTGCACATTGCAAAGTCAAAGACTCCCTCAGAGACAGAATCTGAAATGTTTTTTCCAGTGTAGAAGGTCCTGTGTTGCCAGGGTAGTGGATACATACAAGAAATAGAGGAAGAAACAACATGGATTTTGTGAAGGTAAATGATGCCTCAAAAGTATTGGAAGACAGAAAACAGGGGACAAGAGTAAATAACAGTTTTCACAGTGGAGGAAAATCAACAGAAGAGCTTCTCAGAGATCTATGCTGGGACACATTTGACACATTCATGAGTGTTGAAGCTAAGGTGAATAGAGAGAAGACAAGTTTTCTGACCATGCTAAATTATTTAAAGAAATAAAGAGAGAACAATTGCACTGAAAGCCTGAAGCAGCATATTACCTGACACTTAGCAAGTGAGTGTTAAAAGGATAAAAATCCATGTAGATAAATTTAAAAAACATACATAGGGAAAAAAAATCCTTCTTGAACTTTACATATATGGTAATAGACTCTATATTTAGGATTGAGAACCTGGGATTATAATAGATTATTCAACTAGAACCTCCGTTCAGTGCTCAGCAGTGGTCAAAAAGGCAGAAGACTTAGCAGTTCTAGCTTAAACAGTCCTTGATGTTTTCAAAAAACGTTTGAATTACTCAGAAAGGAAGAGCCAAAAAAGTCCACGTGGCTAGGAGTTTTCATTATAGAAAAAAGATAACTAAGGGAGGAAATAGTACAGGTCTTCACTATTGTACATAGTGTAGAAAAGGTGATGGGGAGAAACTCTTTACAGGGCCTGTTTTGATATGACAAAGGATAATTGTTTTAAAATAGAGGGAGGTAGATTCAGATTAGATATTAGGAAAAAAATTTTTACAATGAGAGTAGTGGAACACTGGAACAGGTTGCCCAGAGAGGTGGTGGATGCCCCATCCCTGGAAACATTCAAGGCCAGGTTGGACAGGGCTCCGAGCAACCTGATCTAGTCGGGGATGTCCCTGCTCCTTGCAGAGGGGTTGGACTAGATGACCTTTGAAGGCCCCTTCCAACTCTAACTATTCTATGATTCTATGATTCTATAATTCTAAATCTTGACTGTTCACTGCTGTTTTCTACCAACTGTAGGAGTACTAATTAAAGATAGAAGGTAGTAGATTCAAGGCAAACAAAACAAGACAGTTTCTCACGTGACTTTTAGTTATCTGTGGAACTCTTGAAATGTCCACATGAAATTAATGCACATACCAATGTTGATAAGAATTGGTTTTGACATCATACCAACTAGTCATAAGAGCATAACTGACCTTGAAGACATAAATTTGGTTTTACGTATATTGTTTTGATCAGCTTCAGATACTAACATCCCTTTAGTCAGCCCAACATGTAAATGAGAGCAGAAGTAGGATCTTGGCATCTGTGGTAAAGATAGGTACCATAAATATAAGAAAAAATAAATTATCCTTAATCCTCAAAACTGGACAGTGATTCGGTCTGAAGTTTTTGTCTTTATGGAGACCAAGCAAGTTGGTTACTCATTTGTTACTTTCCTTTCTTCTTAGACATATGTGCATTAGATATGAGCACATCATAAATACTACGTGAAAATCAGTCTGTGCTTTGGATTAACAATATCTGGCAAGTTTAATTCTCCTGAGTCCTTGGCAATGATGCTAGGTTAGCCCCTAGTCTTTGCCACAAATTGGAGCTCCATGCCACATCATACATATATGAGTACAATCTTTTCCAACAGAAATATACATTCTCAATCTATAAAGTAAACTTCAGTTAGAATCTATCCACAGCTTACTCATTTATTAACTGATAGATTTGGTGTCTTAATAAAAAAAAAAACTAGACAGGAGGAATCATTATATCTTAAAAGGACTGGTGTTTTTTTTCTCATTAAAACTGAAAAGTGCAGAAAGCACAAAAAGTCTAAGTTTATAGGTATTTCCACTCTTTAAGAATAGGAAGCATTTTAATTCAAGAAAACAGAAATTAAAAATCTGAAATCTTGAAAGTAGAACAACTGGAATAAGTATAAGTGTTCCACAGCATCTTTTTTAAACTTTAGAAGCAGCATGGCTTGTGTTTTGGGAAAGTTAGGTCATTTTTAATGATAATAGAACCAGCTTAAAAGTTTGAGTGACACAGTACATTTCTTAAACTGTGTTTTTACTCAATAGACAGAAACACTAAAGCAATATTTTCGCCTATGTTCTTTCTAGAAAGTAGTAGGCTTACTTTCTAAAGATTGTCTTTTTCCTGAAAGAGAAAGAATTCTATTCTCATTTCCTAAATGTGGTTGCTTATTCTAATCTACATTTTGATGAATTAGAAAATGTACATTGTTCAGCCCAGAAATGTTTTAACATATCAGTCAGTACTGTTCCTCTTTTTTCTTTTCATTTTGAGTCTAGTGAACAATTGTGATGAAAGTCAAAAGAGATTCCGCTAATGTAAAGGATATAGTGCTTATCTCAGGATTAATAAAAAATGAGAGAGATCATCTTCTTACATAGCAGAACATCTTAGTCCAAGTCCAAGACAAAAGGAACATATTACAGCTAAGGAATCTCTGTATACAATTAGTAAGAAAATTCACATCATTAGAATCTGGATAGATATGTATTTCTTTTTTAAATAAAGTGTTCTAGATTTCAAATTTAAATGAACCAAGAAAATCCCTCCTGTTCTCTAAAAGATTACGTCATGTTATCAATGTGATTTCAGTTTTATGCAATGAAATTATCTTCTACATTTCACCCAGTTGTCACAGCTGCACTGTAAAATTATGCCATGTTAAAAGCCATATTCAACTTTTCTGAAATTATAGAATCTCAAAGTGTTTTTTGTGGTCTGGAGGAACCTACTTCTCATAGAATAAGAATTTTTGCAGTATGAGGGATACATTTTCTGTGCTTTGTATGTGTAATGTAAACATCCACTGTCTAGAGCTGTATGTACAAGAATAAATAATGGCCCTAGAAAATCAGCTTTTATATAAAAGACATTAAAGGTGGCTATTATGTTTAGAAACCATGGCTCATGCCTGGAAATATATGTAAGCAGTCCTTGAGCTGCTGGAGATTGGTGTTTCTGCAACATGTTTCTTCTGGTTTCCAGGGACTTGCAGTTTCTCCAGTCTGTTTTAGCAACCTCCACTGCCAACTTCTTCCTCTATAGATCTTTCATGGAGCATATGGTAGGTGGCATTACTCAGCTAACAGATGTGCCTTTATGATGCCTACAATTTGTACTGTGCATGCAAGAACTTGTAGTATATAACAGAGGTTGGTAACACTTGATAAGGTCATTATATTGGCTATTTTTGTTATATGTGTCAGCAAACTCCAGGACTAAGAGAACCCAGAGCAATATATCTGACAAAGACCACATTTTTATACGTTGCTTATTGTAGATGGGCTGTTAAGATTATTTAATTTATTAGCTTTTCATGGGCTCTCTGCTATGCTGGTGTGATGAATACCTTGGCAGTCCCTTTCATTAATATCCCATAATAGAGTATTTATGATACCACCATTGACTCATGGAGACATATTTTACATCTCTGCATGGTAAGTTAAAAAGCTGGATAGACATGAGTTTAGTGTCAGGGAGTAATAAAAAGGGCTGGTTACATTTACAGCAGTGTGACTCTTGACTATGTTAGTGTCCACTTTAAAACTCAAGAAAAATGCAAGGTTATTTGTCTTCTTTCACAACCAAATCCAGTAAATGTTGTGTCAATGAATAACGTTGAAAATGGACAAGCAGACACCACAAGCCACACTGGGTAATGCAGCCCCCTGAAGGTATTGTTTTATGTTCTTCGGAACCATGGGTTTAAGGGAGCTCTTGCTGAAACAACTTGATTAATCCCAGCAGACTCAGTCCCCTTTCCTGCAAATCACAGTGAAAGCAAATGAGGCTAGTCAGTTGTGAGGTCTGAAAAACACCCTTTCTATGCTTTTAAATACAAAGACACGTAACATGCACTAAGCTGAAACCTCTGTTCTTTCTGGGTGTGCCAAGATGAGCTATTTTAATCTGTTACTGAGAGAATAATAAGGAAGTTCTTTAACACGGGTGAAAATGCTACTGGGCAACATTAGGTCAGCTTTTGCTCTACTTTACATTTGAAATCATTAGATTGGGTGCAGAATAAGCTATGGTACAACAGCTTTTGTCTTCATATGTTCTAATACTTGCTTAATAATTGCTGCCAGAGTTGTGATTCAGTATATCAACCTGTATCTGTGTTTGGTGTTTTTGGTTTTTTTTCCTCCCAAATACACCAAAGTGTGCTAAGAAAGCAGTAAACAGTCTGAGATACCCCACTGTACTCTTTGTGCTCTTAAAGATGGACGCATTAATAGTTATTTGCAGACTGTGATCTTTTCAGAACAAAGAAGGAGAAAATGCAAACAAATCAAATCGTATTTGCCACTTACTCTGCACAGATGTTAAGTAATAAACAATTGGTCCTTCTCCCATTCCTAGAACTCCCTTGCCTTTTATTTTTACTTACAGCTTCAATGATCAAGACAAAATAAATCTGAATCAAATTACAGACATTCACTCAAGTCAATAGATAAGTGGGAACTGGGCCAGGAGATCCTTACTGTCTTCAAGACAAACCTACAATGACCAAATGAGCACAGTTTGACTTTGGGAGAAAGGATGAGCAGCACAGTGTGCTGATCTTTCAGCTCCTTTTCACACCAATGGGTTGAATCAAACTCTGGAGGTACATCTTTCTCTAGTTGATAAAGGGAACCTAGAAAACTGGACACATTTTACATTGCTATAATTGTGAATCTCATCAGCTATATGTATAATACATACAGGATTTGTCCCTGCTCCTTGCAGGGGGGGTTGGACTGGATGACCTTTGAAGGTCCCTTCCAACCCTAACCATTCTATGATTCTATGATTTTCAGCATTTATTCTGCATAGTGCAATTTGACTCCTTTAGGAAAAGTGTGATTAGGCCAAAGCCATCATTAGCAAATTACATTTCTCTATGCCAGAACTGACCACAGTCAGATTTAGATTTCTCAGGAGAATGGGAAAAAAAATCAATGTAGACATTAGAAGTCTTCTTCATATTACAAAGTCCTCACCAGTGCTGAGTAGAGGGGAAGGATCATCTTCCTCAATCTGCTGGCAATGCTTTGCCTAAGGCAGTCCAGGATAGCATTAGCTTTCTTTACAGCAAGGGCACAGGTGCCGGCTCATGTTCAACTTGGTGTCCACCAGGACCTCTAAGTCCTTTTCTGCAAAGCTGCTTTCCGGCTGTTCAGCCCATGGCATATACTGGTGCACAGGGTTATTTCTCCCCAAGTGCAGGACTTCGCACTTCCCCTTGTTGAACTTCATGAGGTTCCTGTCAGCTCATTTCTCTAGCCTGTCAAGGTCTCTCTGAATGGCAGCACAACTGGAGAGAGTCCAGAGGAGGGCCATGAGGATGATCAGAGGGCTGGAGCACCTTTCCTATGAGGATAGGCTGAGATAGTTGGGGCTGTTCAGCCTGGAGAAGAGAAAGCTCTGGGAAGACCTTATATCGGTCTTCCAGTACCTAAAGGGGGCCTACAAGAAGGATGGGGAGAAACTCTTCAGTAAGGCCTGTTGTGATAGGATGAGGGGTAATGGTTTTAAAATAGAGGGAGGTAGATTCAGATTAGATATTAGGAAAAATTTTTTTATGCTGAGGGTGGTAGAACACTGGAACAGATTGGACAGAGAGGTGATAGATGCCCCATCCCCAGAAACATTCAAGGCCAGGTTGGATGAGGTTCTGAGAAACCTGATCTGGTTGGAGATGTCCTTGCTCCTTGCAGGGGGGTTGGACTAGATGACCTTTGAAGGTCCCTTCCAACCCTAACTATTCTATGAACTCTCTGGTGTATCAGCCACTCCTCCCAGTTTGGTGTCATCAGCAAACTTGTTGAGGGTTCATTCATACACTCTGTCCCATTATACAAATGAAGATATTTAATAGGATTGGATGTGGCATGGACCCCTGGGGTATGCCACTCGTTTGTGGCCTCCAACTAGACTTTGTACTGCTGGTCACCATTGTCTGGGCCCAGAGGTTGAACCAGTTTTCAAACCACCTCATCCAGCCCATACTTAATCAGCTTCTCTATGAGGATCTTATGGGAGACAGTGTCAAAAGTCTTAATGAATATCCAGTATGCAATCCACTGCTCTGTCCTCATCTACAAAACAAATAATTTTATTGTAGAAGATTATGAGGTTCATCAAGCATGTTTGTGGTTGAAGCTTGGTCTTCTTTCGGATAAAGTCTAGAAAAATGAGCTCCTTTTTTTTATAATACAGTTGGTACAGTAATAAATCATTCTTTTCAGAATTTCTCTATTATTATTCTATAGATCAAAATGATTGAGATTTCTACTTGTAGATATTTTTATTTCATAGCCAGTATCTTACAAATTTTTGATAAAAAACTTTACATCTTTGGAAGTACATAAAATCCAAGATATCCTTGTATTATGTAGCATATGGCTTTATAACTGTAGTCCCTTTCTGTTGTCCATTGTATATCAAAACATGTTTCTTTCTATTGGGACTTATGATGACAGTGAGCATTACATTCCCGATACCACCAGATTTGTGTAATCTGTTTGACCCTTAGCTTAGCTGCGAAGTAAACATGTAAACATATGCCTGTTAAAATCCAGATTTGGCAAACAATATAATAATAATATATTGGTCTATAATTTTTTAATGAGTTTTCAGTGTATCAATATCTATTCAGTCATATGTTGGATATACGGGTATACCTTAGGTTTTGAATTTTAAAAAATGCTTTATATGACAAGGAACAAACATAAATAATTCAAGAAATCTATTGGAAGAAGGTATCAAAACTGAAGAAATGAATAAACTGACACTTGTGAGAACAAAACCCGTTAATACTAACAGGAGAAGGAATTTTGCATTATTTAGGTAGACTAGAATTGAGCGATCACCATACAAAAGTTAACTTCTAAGGAAAGAATCTAATAGCAGATAACTGTTGATAAAAGGAAAGAAAACATGGTACAGAATACATTAACACATGATAAACTATTCAAATTTGGCCGTACAGTACAGAATATTTTTTTTTCAGCCTTGCTTCTCAGATAGCATTAAACACCAATGTTTAATTGAACCTACAAAGCCAGATTAAAAAAATACACCCAAAATCAATTATATTTACAACTTATGTTGTTGGGTTTACCTTGGTGTCTAAAGAAACAAGGGATATATGATCTATATATTCATCAGTAGACACCACTAACATTGAACCAACCACCCAGTCTCAACCAAATTTGACAAACCATACAAGATACATACTCCGGTTTAGTGTTTTGTCATAGCCAGCTCCAGTGAGAGTTCTCACCAGCAAGTTGTAGCACCCCTTTCTCTTTCCTTCTGTCTCTCCTTCTGATCCCAGGAAACTTTCAGTCCAGTGTACAGTGACCCAGTTTAAGGATTAGGAGAAATATCACTGAGGGTGGTCAGTCACTGGAACAGGCTCCCCAGGGAAGTGGTCATGGCACCAAGCCTGTCAGAGTTCAAGGAGCATCTGGACAATGCTCTGAGTCGTATAGTTTAGAGTTAGGTTGTCCTGTAAGGTGCAGGAATTTGGACTCAATGATCCTTATGGGTCCATTCCAATTTGAGATATTCTATGATTCTCTGACAAATATCCTTCAGTCTTGTAATTATGTTGCTTCCTAGAGATAACTTTGGATGCCTTTGAACTGAGGAGTCTCCCACATTTAGGGTGAGAGCTCTGCATAAAGATACTGTGTAAAAGACTGGTCCTTCTAATTAGTTTTGACAGGGAAAAAGCACCTCCAATTGCACTGTGTCAAGGCACGAAGCCTTTCTGATTGGTAGGAATGTTTGAACTTATCTCTGAGCATCTAACTTTGGAGACATTATTACCTCTTTCTCTCTCTGGTTCCTTTGTTTTAGATTGGATGAAAGAGAGAGTTGAGCTTTCCAGGCCTGTTGGCATGAGAAACTTTTGGGCAAGGCAAGGAAGCATCCAGGATTCAATGACTGCTAAAGTAGTTGCTTTTGAGATTATATGTTTGGAATTATGTGCCTTTGTGCATCTGCAGCATGTTCTTTTATAGACATGGAAACTGGCAGACTTAAATAGTTGCCTTTTTAATAGTATCTAAAAATTTTTCCTAAGTAACAGCATTCATCAAATGCAGCCACAAACAACGTTTTCAAAAGCTTATTCACTCAAGTAAATATTATGCAGTATAAACACAGATTCTGAGTAAGTTAAAGGGGCCTGAAATCCATGTGATTGAAAACTTGTTTGCTCTGAATGAGAACCTGCAACTTTTATGTTCTTCTTCACATAAAAGACATTACCTTCTTTAGAGGCATGGTTTTTATGAGTGAATAATTGGATTTACATGACTTGTTAGTGATATAACGTGATTAACTGGAGCACACTTCAAACAATATTTCTAAAGGGATATTTTTCAGAAGTCTGGTCTTTCAGCTTATTTTCAGCTTGCCATTGAAATATTGACATTTTTCCACTTGCTGTGCCAAATTATCAGTGAGTTTCCCGTGTGCCTAGATATACGGTGCTCACAGTGGTGAAAGTAATAGGACTCTGAATCAGCTAAGCACTCGTGTTTCAAAGTAAAAGTAAAAGTATCCCTGTAAGGTGTACTTCTGTCAGGCATCTCATCATCACATGTCCCAGGTGAGGGATTCCGGTATCAAGAGAATAGCTGAAACAGAGAGTTTAATTTAACTTACAAGGGAAATACAACAATCAGGTTCAGACATCGTTATTACCACACCACAGTAGAAAACGAACAGAGCTGTAAATGGGGAGACTTGACATTGTACTGAATCAAAGACAAGAGTTTTAAAAATGGTTCTGTTTCTCAATTCAAGGCTTGTTTGTTAAGCAAGTTAATAAAACACTTAATCATTAATTATATAATTTTATAGCATTTTATATGTGTCACGCAGAAATTAACTAAAATTAAGTGATTTAGGAAATATTCCAACCTTACCAACTATAATACATGTCAAGTTTTATTTAATGGGTAGGGAGGCTGTAGTTTGAAAATAATGCTAAACACCAGCACAGCATAAAATATTAAGGCTATATATTTTAAAGCCTATACACTAATACTGTACATTATAAAGATGAATTTTAAGCCAGTGTGAGTCAGTGCATTTCTCCTTTGTTCCTTGTGGTAACTTAAATGTTGAGATTGTAATAGATGTCATGATAACACAGTTTTCTAAGGCTTTCTGTGTTTATACAGAGGACAAGAAATAAAAACTAGATATCCAGTATGCTTAGTACATGCATCTACAGTTATTGTAGTGTGAAGTCACAGTGAATAGAGGAAGACACTTTCCTACTGCTATACTTAGCAGAGTTGGATTTATAGGAATCATTAGTACTGCTCTCTACATAGAACTCAGAGCACTTTACAAATTTATGTACCAGCATCTTCTCCATTTAAGAGATGAGGGTATTCCAGTCTCTAAATATTGCAAAAACCCTGTGGTTTATTCTCAAATGCTGCTTAACTACATAATGAAAGGTTATGGTATTTGGAATCATACAGTTTGGATTAATGTGATTCAAAACATAAACATTGATAGTAAAATGGAGTGCATACCTATTAATATGTAACTACTGCATAGTGATCATTTTCTTTGTAAAAATTTGTATTCAGAGATCAACCAGTGATGAGACACCATCCCTGGGAATATAATACAAGTTTTCTGAACGCCAATGCTGTGCACAAAGATTGTGCTGCACTGTCTAAATTGAAAACAGGCCTTTCCCTGTGGAAGTTCTCTTTTACATGTACTGCTTCAGAGGAAGAGAATAACTATACCTGTCAGATTAATAATATATGTATTTTTTAAAATATATTTTCCCCAAGAAATACTAAAATTTTATTAGACTGGGAAAGGTCCAAGATCATTAGTTTTATGCATATAACATATTTCAGGCTATATATTATGCAATTAATACAGATCTTCTGTATACAGCAATTTTGTAGTAAAATCTCTTTGTCAATGCTGCTGGTTGGAGTGGAGAGTTTCTATTGTCAATCTCTGAGAAAGATGAAAAAACAATCACAGCACAGGGGAGAAAAGTCATAAATGGAACTTTCTTCCAGGCATTTCAGCCATTGATAATTGAAAACCGTTACAATTATATGAGCCAGATTACTAGAACAGGTTTTGAAAAATAACCTGTTGTGTTATATCCCTGCTAACCATCTCTGCACCCTTAGTGAGCAGCTGACAGTGTCTGGCACCTACACTGTTCAGACATTGCAGTGAAGTGTGTGTTTCTTACAGCCCTGAGTCCAGGGAAATGTAGAAGTCCTGTGCTACCTTGTCTCTATGAGGCAAATATTTGTACCTTGGGAAAGAAAGATGGCTTGATTTGAAGTACCTCTCAACAGATCCTAGAACTTGATTGAAATCATATAGCTTTATATTAAAGTGATTTTTTAAAACAGTAAAAGCATGACTACAGTGTAATTACAGCCAAGTCTGCCTGTATCCTGATGCTGAAAACTTGGTAAAGCGATTTTCACCTAAGAATAGTCTGAACGTAGCTTTGTGACACTTTGGATACTTCCAGAGTGATTTCCTGTATTTTGTGAGACAGGCTTTTTACAGTATTCCCAAACTCTGAGCTGCAGCTTTCCCTCTCTTGTCTAGAATGATGCTGAGTATCATTTTCATTTGGGTGAGGGAGACTTTTTCAATAGCTCTTACTGAATTATCATAGAATCACAAAATCACAGAATGATTTGGGTTGGAAGGGACCTTAAAGATGATCTAGTTCCAACCCCGTTGCCATGGGCAGGGACACCTTCCACTAGACCAGGCCGCTCAAAGCCCCATACAACCTGGCCTTGAACACTTCCAGGGATGAGGCATCCACAGCTTCTCTGGGCAACCTGATCCAGTGCCTCACCACCCTCACAGTAAAGAGTTTCTTCCTTTTGTCTAATCTAAATCTACCCTCTTTCAGTTTAAACCCTTGTCCTATCATAACAGGCCCTTGTCAACAGTTCCTTTCCAGCTTCCCCATAGGCCCCCTTTAGGTGCCCAAAGGCTGCTATAAGGTCTCCCCAGAGCCTCCTCCAGGCTGAACAGCCCCAACTCTTTCAGCCTGTCCTCATAGGAGAGGTGCTCCAGCCCTCTGATCATCTTCATGGCCCTCCTCTGGACTCGCTCCAACAGGTCCCTGTCCTTCTTACATTGGGTGCTCCAGAGCTGAACAAAGTATTTCAGGTGGGTTCTCACCAGAGCAGCGTAGAGAGGCAGAATCACCTTCCTCGACCTGCTGGCCGTGCTCCTCTTGATGCAGCCCAGGATGTGTTTGGCCTTCTGGCCTGCAAGTGCACATTGCTGGCCCACGTCAAGCTTCTCATCAGTCAATACCCCCAAGTCCTTCTCTTCCTTCTCTTCTCAATTTGTTCTCCGCCCAGCCTGTATATGTGCTTGGGATTGCCCCGACCTATGTGCAGGACTATGTACTTCGCCTTGTTGAACTTCATGAGCTTCACAGAGGCTCACCTCCCCAGCCTATCGAGGTCCATCTGGATGGCATCCCTTCCCTCCAATGTCAACTGCACCACATAACCCGGTGTCATCAGTGAATTTATTGAGCGTGCACTCTATCCCACTGTCCATATTGCTGACAAAGGTGTTAAATAGTGCTGGTCCCAATATCGACCCCTAAGGAATGCCACTCATCAATGGTCTCCACTTGGACATCGGGCCATTGACCACAACGCTTTGAATGTGGCCATCCACCAAGTGGTCCATCCATCAAATCCATGCCTCTCCGATTTAGAGAAAAGGATATCCTGTGGAACAGTGTCAAATGCTTTGCATACCTCCAGGTAGATGATGATAGTTCCTCTTCCCTTATCCACTAACACTGTAACACTATCTTAGGAGGCCACCAAATTGGTCAGGCATAATTTACCCTTAGTGAAGCCATGGTGGCTGTTACCTATGACCTCACTGTTTTCCATGTGCCTTAGCATATTTTCCAGAAGGATCTCTTCCACGATCTTGCCAGAGACTGACTGGCCTGTAATTTCCCAGGTCTTCTTTTTTTCCCTTTCTAAAAATGAAAGTGATGTTTCCCCTCTTACAGTCAGTGGGAACTTCACCGGACTGCCACGACTTCCCAGTTACGAAATATACACCTTTTTCCTTTGTATTCTGCAAGGGTAGAAAATTAATACAATTGTGATTCCCCCTCCTCAGTCTCTTTTTTTCCCCAGACTTACAGATAGACTGTCTTTCCTTTCAGATGGATACACTTGTCTCCTTTCTGCTGGCATCTAGACCTTAATTAGCACATTTAATTATAGATGTTTAACATTTTAGTAACCTAGTCATTTTATATGCCGTCTCTATTCTGTGGAGCAACAGAGATGTTTAGAACATGGTCAACATCCTAGTTGAACTTTCTATCCTAGAAATACTTTAGTAAGACCTTATTCATGAGCTAAATGGTCTATCTTCCCTGATTTTTAGGCTGTGTGACACCAAGTCCTCATTTTTGTTAAAAAGATTTAACAGTACACTTTGTATAATATATATGACTCAATTTTTTTACTCGAAACAGTGTGTGTGTGGTAGGTGGCTGAAACTGGAACACCACACGTTCCTGCAATCTGTCCGTCTCTGACAGTTTTGTTTTTTTACTCAGTAGCTGCTCTGATGCTGATAGAGGTGTCAGGAGAAATTGCCTATCATACCTGTGGGCTTGTCACTCATTATGAATCAGTTTTATCACAGCTCCAGAGCATCCCCAGAGACAGTACTAACTGCTTTGTTTTTAATCACAAAGTCACTTTTTGTGTTTCTCAATATGGACAGTTGCATAGCCATTTATAGAATCACCTTGTTCAAAATTTAGAATACAAATATTAAAATTTATCCATCTCTGAATTTAGCTATGAAGTTTTCAAAAGGGCTTCAATAGCATTCATCCCAATTACTGTTCATCTGCTTCTAAGATATCATGTCTATCCCAGAGACAGTCCATGTTTTATCACATCTTGTCATAAAGAAGTCTCTTACCCAAAGTGCCTGAAACAAAACAAAGGCTAAGAGATTTAAAGCAGAACTGTGGCATAGTTCAAAGCTAAGGTTAGGGAGATATATATTTTTTCAATTGAATCTCAACTGCATGTCAAATAGAAACAAATTCCAGGTATTTCCTTGGGAATACAAGACAGTCTGAGAAACTGAACTCAAGCTCTGAAGTAAATGTAAAGCCTTGTCAAGGTCCTTTGGATACCTTTGATACCTACATTTTTTGTTTGCTTTTTTTTTTGTTTGGTTGTATTTTTTTTTCTTTTTAAATTAACTATTCAACAAGTGGGATGGAACAATTGTGACATTTTAGCTTCTTTTGACATTTGCAGTTAGCCAGCACACGGGTCTTTCAAAACATTTCAACACCAAGGAGTAAATTGGTGCTGTAGTCAAATATTTCTTTGATATAGTCCTGTTTATTTACAAAGAATACACACAAAATTTTATTTTCTTAGACACCATTACACTTATACAATAAAAGACTATTTCTATGCCCAAAGTTTTGAGTTTCATTCTACACAGAATTCTCCCACCTCTTAAATGTATTGATTCTTACCTCTATTTGTTGTATTTAGTTGCTTCTTTTTCTCTGTTTTTGAATATTTTTTGGATGTTCCTGAAACACACTTCCATCAAATGATACCCAGTAAATTTCTAGCACCCATTTCCCCTTTAGTCTTCTGCTTGATCTGTGTTTTGGTTACAGGTTGTTTCATGTAAAGGGAAATATACTTGTATATTTAATTTAAGCCTATTGTGAATGATAGGCTTGTCCCAGCATCCACAAAATTTCATCTAACTTCAATCACAATTATTTTGTAATCTCAATCTTGTTTAAAATTAAGTAGTTTCAATCTGCTTGACATTTTAACCTGAGGCAACAATCAGAATTTAATCTTCATGTTCTTAATGCTCACTTTTTTGTGCTTTTATATAATTTGAAAAGTATCTGTAGCAGAAGTGATATCTGTAGCAGCATAGATCACACTGCATCGAACTTGGTAGCTAATTTTCATCC
Source organism: Ardeotis arabs (assembly GCA_011801015.1). Taxonomy (NCBI): domain Eukaryota; kingdom Metazoa; phylum Chordata; class Aves; order Otidiformes; family Otididae; genus Ardeotis; species Ardeotis arabs. Next base: position 46,290 of record JAAGAY010003129.1, read on the forward strand.
AACTTTAGAGTTACTTAGTGAATAAGATGTCCATAAGCGAGTGCCTACAGCCCCTGTGTAGAAACAATGAAGAGAGACTGATACTTTTGAGGGCCTTAAGACTAATGCCTAAAATTAGGCATAATGTGAAATCAGATAATTTAGATTGATCCTATGGCTATGTGTTCCCTCCTCATGGCCCGGAATGTGTCAAGAAGCAAACTGTCCTGATCAGCATGTTTAAGGGTCATCCTAACAGGGGCCAGTTAATTTGCTACAGAAGGGCACTGACGAGTTTTTTTAGCCAAGTCAGTGTATGAAACTTTCGCTTAAATAACCACAAAACCAAAAATATTTTAGTATCTTCCACCACACTCCCTCTTAAGCCCTCTGAAAATAATCCTTAATTGCTCCAGCTGCAAATGGCATCAGCATGATGATGCTGATCACATCATTTAAATGGAGTTCATATGTTTATATGAAACTTTCTTGGCTTTTAAAAGCTAACTTGGGTAACTCCATAATGTTTGAGTAGAAAAATACCATAGAAACTGTATAAAGTTTACATAGGACAAAAATTATGTACACACTAATCCTCACAGCAGTCTTTCATTCATGGCTCCTAGTATGACAAACTTTTCTTCTTAGGTTCTCTCATGTTTCTTATTGTCAAGTACAACAGTTGCTACTTTGCAAAATTAGGCACTTACACTGTAAATCAAGTCTCAAGACTGAGAGATATCCACTTTAAAGTAATTTATAGGAAGAGCAGCAATATAGTAACTAGAATCAACCAGCGTTCATGAACTGTTATTCCTGGCTAGCACCATTACAACCACCTGGCTGATATTCATTGTTCTCCACCTCATTCTTGCCCTTTTATTGTCCTCCACCTTTTAAAACCTAGCCAAAAACTCCACTAATACAGCAACAAATTTACTGGCAAGCTCTGCAACAGCTGAGCCCATCCCAGTTGCTCTGTGCCAGTTAGCCAGCTGGTAAGCTGGGAATGATCTGAGAACTGGCTGTAATGCTGTTTCACAGACCAAAAAGAGACTCAGCAGTATTTGCCTTAGAGACAGTTTTATCCTTTGCTATGGCATTGTTTGCTGATCATGGTTATTGGCATAGGAAAATTAATATGGAGGACAAGAAAGAGAAACATAAGGGAACCAGTTAGGGAATTGCACTTGGAGAGTAGGGAAGTATTTCCTAAAAGTGAATGAAGAATTCTGCAAATTATGAAATAATTCAGAGTAAATGTAGACAGTTAAAATATCACACTCATTTCCATAGTTGATGTAATACTAGTGATATTATTCAATATGGGCATGGGCAAATAAATTGCTAACTCAAATCTTGGTGCTATTGAGTACTTTCAGTTTTACTATACATTTATTCTTTCAATTTGCTATTTCTCACTGCTTCTGTTAAAACCTCTGTTTTCTTACTATTCTGCTACATTTATATTCTGCTACATTTATTCTAGTACAAGTTTAGGAAAAGATGAAGTTATGGGGAAACCTTGTTCAAATGAAATGTCCTTTTCCAATCCTGAAAGTATTTGTCTCTCCTCAGATCCATTGGCATAGAGCTTTAGTGACATAAAAATTGTGTTCGTAAAGTTTTAGTTACCTCAGTGCTTCAATTTATATTGTTCCAATACACTGAGTGATGCCCACATTAATAAATTATGAAGTCATTTGAACCTGGTCTCCCCCAGAAAGGTGATTGCACAACCATTCAGTTAAGGTAATCAGTCTCTCTTCCACATTAATAAATGTTTAATTTTATTCTATATGGAGTGGAATAGCTCTAACAGTGTTGCATTCCTTGATGATTATTTAGGAGAAATTTGAAGATAAGCTTTTCAGTACAATAAGCTTTTAGTGATAAAGCAGGTAGGTTAATGTTATACTGAAGGAAAGCCTTTCTAAAGGATGGGAAAAAGAAATTTATACCTGACCCAAACTGCTAACACTAATTATTAACTGCATAGCTCCATATCACATTACTCTAGGAAGTTATTGATTTCATCTCCAACCTCTTTAAGGAATTTTTATCTTTACAAACAGAACATACTGAGAAAATGAGGTAGAGATTGTGAATTAGGTAGAGTATGCCTCCTTGATAAGAGAGGGAACATAGATCTAAAATTAAAAAAAAAACCCAAACAACCAACCAAATACAAAACAATCAAGCAAAACTTCTGTGGTTTAAATGTTTAAATTCACCAAAGTCACCATTGTGATTATGAAGTTCCCAAGGACTCTGATAGTTCTAGAAACATATCTCCCTAGTTCTCAAAGTCTTGTTATATATTGATGGGGAACCTGAAAGTTTTTAAAACCTTGATGAACTTCATAGAGGATAAGTACTTCCCACCCAGATAATGTTTCTACAGACATTTTGCCAAAAATGTTCCAATTCAATAAGGAAAGTGTTCCAGTGTGTCCTGTACAAAATACGACGTAAGTCACAGAGCACTGCAATTGCCACTGAAACCATGGTGGCAACCTGTGGCCCTTGCAAGTCATGAAGTCTCCATGGGAACATTGAGTGTATTCTTCAGGCACAGGCATGGCTCTGTGTCTCAGGACTACTGGTGTATAACTCGCTTGCTCAGAGCATAATTGCCTTTAGAAGCTACTTACAAATTCTATACAGTAATGAATTTTCTCCAGTAAATTAGGGAAGTAATTTTTATCTACCATGGTCCCAGTATGATAATCACTGAATTGACTTTCACCTTGGTAGCACCCTTGGTGTTTAAACAGCAGCTAAATTTTCTAAGGTCCAAAAAAGAAAAAAAAACCACCACACTTTTGACCATCAGCCTGCTACCGTAATCATTATAAAAACACGAGATTCTACCTGAAAGAAACAAAATCTGTTTTCACTTCCTCTATAACCAATATATGAAAATGAGGAAACTGTAGCATTTTTAACAGCAGGGATTGCATAAAATATTGCATCTGCAGCCTAAGTGCGACCGCTTTGTCCTGGGATTTCTGCCAAACCAGGAGGCTGTTCGGTTGTAATTAACATTTCTCATCCCAGTATCATTGTTGATGAGTCCCCACACTGTTTCAAGTACAGCTGCCTGCTACAGTAGTTCATTATGAACACAGGACCTCTGCTGACTCTCTTCCCTTCTGCTCTACTTATCATGAGCAGTTTACACTTCTTCAAAAGAATCACACAGTGCGCTTCTTGCCAGACTTTGTGAGGTAGCCCCATCATCTCTAATTTGAAGATCTGCATATTGTTTTTGGCTTGATTCATTTGAGCTTTGCTGCCTTCAGGAAGTCTTTCATCTTTTGTTCATATCTGCTGGACTTCATTTCTTACTGGACTGATTCCACCTTGAGCTACACATCTTTCACCCCTTGTTAAATTATTTGTCTGTTCAGTTTGGTGCTCAGATTAGCCAGATGAGATCCTGATGCATTTTAGCCTGGCTCTTCTGAAATTCCTTGGCATCGCTTTGCTGCAGTCTCTTGGAACCTTTGCTAAAACTAAATGGAAGGCTAAGCAATTAGAAGTGATGTAGTGATGTGAGAAACTGTTCTTGAGGATACATTATATAAATGGTCAGCATGAAACACAGTGGTAACCAGCCATTATGAGAAAATTGCTTAGGCAAATGGAGACTTCAGTTATTTTCCTCTACAATTGTTAATAGAGAAAGCAAAATACACTGGAAAATTACCTATTTTAAAATAAAATTAGTAGCTTTTACTACATTTTATTTATACTATATTATTCAAGTTCTTGCTTCTGCTGGAGTTGTTATTTCTTACTGATTGATCTAGCCAGGGACCAGAGTCTTTGCTTCAGCAACATCCCTACTTCAAACAGCTTATCATATAAGCATAGATGAGACAAAACAACATACAAAGGGAGTTAAAGATACCGAAGAGTCAAATCTGGGCAGTTTTAACAATCATCCTTCTAAGATGATAGCAGTCAGAGCACGGAGGGGTTTCTTAGGGTATTTTAGAAAAAGAGAACAATCAAAAGATGAAATTTAGCAGACTTGGCTGATTAGCAGGGGTAGATGATCTCACAGTAGTGAAGGATACGGAAGCAGCAAGGTGGATGGAGCTAGGTCGTGTGTACTCTTTAGAGCAGAGATAAATTATTTTAATTTTGCTGCAGTATAAACCAGGGAAGCCATGCAGGCAGGAAAATGAAGCAGTGACCTTACTAGTGACCTGGAAAAATGATCTTTGCATTGCTTCTCTGAATGGAATGGGAAAAGATCTGTTAAGGCCAAAGAAGGATCCTTACATTTCTGGCTGGCAGCAACATTCTCCTTCATTATTAGGAAATGTTACACCAAACAATTAAAAAAATACACAATTGACAACAGATGAATAGTAATCCAAGTCACAAAGTGACACTGACAAACATTATTCCAATGAACAATCTTGAGAAACAGATAAGCAATCATTTCTTAAATGTACTGGAGGGGAGGGGGAAGGAACTCTGACATCAAGGAAAAGGACAAAAATTAATTAGGAAACTTCCTGAATACAGACGACAGAAATCCAGATTCTATTCTCAGCTGACTTAAACAGACATTCTATAATTTAGCACGGATATAATTAAGAATAAATTGCAGTCCAGTAAGGCCACATGGGCTTTAAGTGTGGATATATAAATTATTGCCTTAAACTTTAATGGATTCTACTGTGGGATCAGTAATATTTGAGAAAATACCTTAAAGTGCAATATGTATGAAATATCTATTTCTGCTCAAGTAGTATGTATCTCTCTAAAAAAATCTGCAAACATGAAGGAAGAAAAAAGGGATATGTCAAAGATCTGGCACCAAAGAGAACTAGATAACCGATTTTATTGTAATAGCTATTAACTTATCATGCTTCGGAATTGCTAGTAAAGGAAGGCTCATCAATCCTAAAGAACCCTTTTAATGTCTAAACGATGAGACCAGTTCAGAGAAACATTGCTTAATAAGGACCTCACACAAAGCAATTAAATACAGCGATTTAAAAGCAACTCAGCATCTCTAAATTCTGAATATTTTTGGTAAACAGCATTTGCAAGGCTTTCTGATTCAATGATAAAAGGAAAAAAAAAAAAGAATTGTTGTCAGAGAGATAAAGGGTTATGAGGACTTGCTGATCAAAAATGTGAGCGTGAGCCTTAACGCAATTGTCAGCCACAAAACTCTGAATAAAATAAGCATTTTCCTCTTGAAAAAATTTATTTCTTACAAACTAAGCAAGAATGTACATCCAATGTACATCGAAAGAACAACCGTTAGAATAACTTCTAAAATAAGTATTGTGAATGATTCCATGGTGCTGGAGGAGATAAACAGAAGAAAAAAGTCTTCTGAAAATTTCAGAACACTCTCTCGTAGGTAGGGCTTATACAGGATCCAACAAATCTTCCCCCAGGAAATGACATGCCTTCAATGACGTTAATGGAAAGTAAGGATTTACTAAAACTCCTTAGATCTCAATTATGCAATATAGTCCACATGCAGAGCCCTAACGTCATCAGTGAATGATTTGGAGAACCATGCCCACAATTCCACAGATCTCTTGGAAAATTTTTCTACTCACACAAAAATGATTTCAAGAATGAGTAATGACACTCAACAGTCAAGAGAAAAAGCAGATTTTTTCCTGCTATCATTTTGTTTGAAATGATTCAACCCTGCTGAAAGCCATGAATATGAATCAGACATATTTATGAAATAAGGACCCTACAGTGTCTGGAGTCATTAAGATCTTTTATTTTTCTTGTTCAAATCAAAGTACCTGTCATTCTCCCTTGAAGCTCCTGCTGCTTCATGGAGCACCCACTAGTCTCAAAGAAAAGGTTCTTTTCATGAAAAGTAATAAAAAAAAAATTGTCATTTTATATCTGGGATGACTGTTTTTGAGAGGATAAAGTCTTATTTAGAGCTCTGATTTCTTTCAGGCATCTGCAAGTTTTTGTTGACAAAAAAAGAGAAGCATTAAGTCTTACTTTTGAGAGCATATTTGCATTAAATACGAATCTTAGACTTGGTTAAAGCCTGAACTAACTTCCAGCATCTGACTGAGAAGAGACTCTGCAATAATCTGAGGGAGTTTCCTCTGAGGTCAGAAAAATGTTTTTAAAATAAACACATTCTTTCATAGGTTCTCACATGGAAAAAAAAATCTTACTAAAGTCTGTTTACAGTTCTTTAAAATAGTGTAATAGATTAATGTTGACCATTAAACCTTTCTTTAGGGCAAGGGAGAGAGGTCTGAAAAGTAAGCTTGTTCTAGTATGCGCTTTAACTTCTGCTATGGACATAAATGTAAGTGACATAATGTGCTGTGTTGCTCAAGTTTGTGAATATATGATATCCGCTAAGGTGAAAACATGCAGAAGCCCTGAGATCAAGAAGAAAATATTCACAGATCTATAATAAAGTTTTCATCCAAGAAGTTGAAAGATACATTTGAATTTAGCAAATTTGAAGATAAATATTTTGTGCCACTATCCACTCAAGTAAGATGAAGCACCTCTTCTCTTTGTTAGGAGGCCACTAGGAAACTAGGTGGATAACAAAGCTCCAGATAAGTTTTTGTCCACCAAAGAGAAGCCTGATGAACCAAAAGGCCAGGCTTAATAGGCCAAAGCCTGCTGCTGCATCATAGAATAGCTTAGTGCACAACATTTCACAAGCAGCAAGTGTGCACAGCACTAGGAAAGTTGTACTGACTATTATCTAGTAAACATTTGACTTTTTGCCATTAAAGTTACCTTGCTACAAGCCTTAGTGGGAACATTGTTGTGTCTCTTAAAATATGCTGATAAAGCAGTTAAAGCAGTACAGTGCCACTAATACAGACACGGTTAAATCTGTATATCTTTTCCCCTTGGGATACAAGACTATCTCCGCTGATACTGAGCAGTTTTATAGTACTGTTACTGCACCCAAATGGGCATATCTGTATAACAGAAGTAAGAACTTTTCAGGGAAGAATAAGGAAATCCATATTAAGCTGGCTTGCTTTATGCCTGCTAAATAAAATAGGACCTTGGAGTAAGCACTGTGCTGCTGACTATCCATAGGGCTGAACTGCTAGCAGGCTTCTTGGCATGGTTTTGGTACAAACCAAACAAGCTTTTCTCCAAGCAATACCTGTGAGGGGTGTGACATGTGAGGCCCACTCTCTATGTTACGAAAGGACTGAACAAAGTTTAGTTCCCCCTTCTTAGATAGTTTTCCCAAGCTATCCCAGAAGATTGTGCGTCCTCAAAGCTCCCTTGGTACCTTCACATCACATACCAGGATATGCAACACATGACCTTGCTTTCATTATATTTAAATATTGTTCTGATGAGCCACAACATAGCCCTTATATTACTGTAGTGTCTTAAATTATTTGAACTGAAAAATATTCACAAAACCAAATAATTGTGTGCTGAGTCCAGATGTACACCACATGGGGCCTAGGAGAGACCTACGGCCAAGTGCTCCACAGATTGGACAGCAGCCAGGCAGTGCTCCTTGTCCTCAGAACACAAAAAATGTTCCCTCACTCTGTTTTAGCTAACAGCATAGACATAGCCTTACACTCACAGACAAGTATGCCAAGTGCCAGAGGGCGATTTAAACCCTCAGCTATCCAGGATCTCCACAAAAGGAGCAGGGAGCCTGAATGCACCCCTTCACACCCACCAAAATTGTCATGAAATTATTCTACAGAGGGAGCTGCAAAACTGAAGTAGCTTTCCCTGTCTCTTACCAAGATGAAACAAATGTTTGGAATCATACTTTAGATTCATTTAAGATACACAAAACAAATCAGTATGTTTATTCTCCAGAGTTTATTTTGTGTCTGTCAAATATAATGCAATTTTTTATGTTTTGATGAATGCAATTAGACGTTTTGATAAAAAATACATAAGTGTAGTAACACATCATTCAAAACTTTCACTGTACAGCAAATTCCAACTTTATTTGAAATAGAAGTTGTGCTAATTGCAATGAAATCTTTAATGAAATTACCAAATTAAAATTTCTAAGCTTCATCTCTGTCCAATGAAAAACTATCCTTGTGCAAAATGAACTGTTATGTAGCTATTTGCCTTTTAAATTTTGCGTTAAAAGTCAAGGGGAGTGGAAAGGATATTACTGTAGTGGATGTTGTATCTTGCATGGAAAAGCAATAGGTTCCATAAGAAGCTGGGAGCTGACTTTGGTCTGATGCAACTTCCATAACATCTGTTACAGGCACCCATTGGAGTGTACAGTCTCCTCATTATGCCTCATTAATCCTCTTTTTGTGAGGAATAAATTGAGCCACAGAGAGGGTTTAGCTTTAAATCATGCACCCAGGCCACATCAGAAGCACAAATAGGATCCAGAACTCATGACTACTGGTTTATATACTAAGGGGGAAAAAAAAAAGTGAACTAAAGTGGAAGAAATTTAATTTCTTTTCAAATAATTAGCAGTTTCAAACTGATTTTTTTTGTAGATAACTGACTTTTTACATGAGGGATATTAGAAATGGTTCAGGCAAAACACAGTCTCTTGAATTTCAGACACAACAGACCAGAGTTCAGTGCTGTTAAACATTGTTTGATGGGAGGGACTCTTGTTCCTCTTCCTCAGATTCTCTGATTACAGGTTAATTATTTCAGAAATCACATTCTTGAGAATATTCAATTATTCATGAGCAAAAGGTTTAAAATATGACCAAATGTGCCTCCCTGAAATGGTGAGGTTCATTTACACCTGGATAGAGAAAAAGCAGTTCTGCTGGGTTAGGAAAAAAAGGAAATTAGCCATGCTTAATCTTAGAAAGGGAGAGTTTCCTTTGGTTTCTCGCCACGGAAATGATAACAGTTCTAGGAAGTACTACAAAGCCAGAAGTTGCCTTTAGGAGCAAGGTAAAAAGGGAAAAAAATCTACATAAGATTTTGAAAAAGAGAGTACAAGCTTGTTTTTACTGTTCCACTATCTTGTTCAATCGCTGTTCAGAATTTTCCCAGACTGAATTTGAATATTACAAGTTCAGAGACAGAAAACATACAAGATGGGATTAATGAGAGTCATCTAATTAGGGGAGATAGCATACTGAATAGCTAGGTATTTTATGGTAGTACTGATAAACAAAATCAATAGTACAGCCAGAAAAGTGGAAAACTGGTATCATCATTGTTTATCTGCCATGTAATGTAAGTACCTGTCAACATGTTATATCTTCAGAAAGGCAATATTAATCCATTCCCTACACCAAAATCCAGAAAATTCACTTCACTGTAAAATACAAATACTCTATTTACTCACAGAAGTACTTTACTAAATCTTAATATCCAGAAGTGTCAGAAACTAATGCAGTTAAAATAAAGATGTAAAGAGAACGGCAGCAAGGGTAAACACAAAGCATTTACAATAGTTAAAGAGCGTGAACAGTAGAAAATTCAATGGACTGAAGAAAGCAAGCACTGTAACAAGTAAAAAAAATAATTAGTGGACCAAGGAAGAATAACAACAGTTTCTTGAAGAGAGTAAGCAATAGGCAGAGGAAGAAACAGTTTATCCTCTTAAGCATGATAGCGGGAAATTGGAGCCAATGGATTAAAAAAAAAATAGTATTAGACATTAAATAAACACTTTGGGTTCATTTAAGGAATGGAGGTGGAGATTTACTTAAATCAAGGATCAAAATCAGAGGGATAATAGACAAGGAATAGACAAGGAATTAGAAAACACAGCTAATGTTGGAACTGTTAACAAGTAGATCAGAAAAACTTAGACATGAAAGAGAACACATCTGAATAATGCTCTGTACACTAAAGTATATGAAGGAAATAACAGAGAACTGTTTTGATAGCAGTTTCAGTAACTTGATAGCAGAGAGGTATTAGGATCTGGAAACTAAAACTGCATTCTGTTGTCAACAACACATTGAAGACCTCTGCTCAGTATGTGCTGGTCAACTAAACGAACAGCGTCATCGTGGCGAACGATATTACAATATTTTAACACGATCATATAAAGTCAAGAGCATGCCCTCCACTGGCACATTTTATTCAGTAGATTTCACTTCAGCTCTGAAAGGATAATAGAGAAAGAGATGGGGCTCAAAGATGAGGGTGAGAATAATGAGAAGCTGGGAAATAGTCTCATATGAAGCCCAAAGAATAAACGTGCTCTTTAGAACACACAGTTTGCCCAGGAAACTTAGTTCCTTAAGAGGCAACGTAGCCAAAACACATCGTTGTCATGAAAAGTGTCAAATACATTTGTAATAACAACCGTATGACTAAGAAAAATATAGAGAAAGGCAAGATTTTGAAAGAAATCTAAATTTCCATTTTTCAGGACATAAATCGATTTCTACTTTTAGGAGTTAGAAAGAAATTTTCTAACTAGACAACTGTTTCTTTTATTATACCTTACTCTGAGTCACATGGCATATAAAGTATAGACTATATATTGACTATAGAAAGCTCATTAGTCTGATCTGCTCTGGTCTGATTTGGTCTTATTTCTTCATTCTGGGGTATGTCCTGTCTATAATGTAACTTGATATTTAATGAAAACCAAGGTCATTGACAGATCACAGACCGGTATCCTTAACATAATATTAACTTTTTAAATATGGTCTATGAACCTCAGTTTTGAAACACACAGAATACAGGGTAGGCTTTATCTTATGATTGAGCTGCTATGCTAAAAAAAAAAAAAATCACTGAAGCAGCTTAAATTTGTGATATGCCTTATAAAGACCCACAGCTAGAGTGTCATGTAACTATCAAAGAAGTCTGTAATTTAGAAGATATACTCTGCAAAGACTGACCATGAGGAAGCTGAGGGCATCCTTGTATCTCATGGAGGTGTATCCCCATGGACTAATTTGGCAAAAACAAATGCAATACCACTGCCCTATCCTATGTTGTTAAAATTATGTCAAAGGACAAATCCTTACGCAGTGGAGCATTGTACTGACTAGCTGCTCTTTTGACTGGCTCAATTCCATGGCCAGCTCTTTCATAGGTAACGTCATCCTCAGTTTGTGTCTACTGCAACATTTGCAATAAAAAGTCATGAATTTCGTATCCCAGTCCTTCAATCCTAGCTGGATCCTTCACCAGCAGTTAGCATTTGTGATTTCACTAAGAACTGAGAAAGCTGACTTTGTGACAGTCTTTAAAGGAGGCTGCAGCAATGCAGTTTCTGATAATATGTATGCTTGGGTAGTTTCATCTGCCGTGGTGTCAACCCAAATCATCACCTTTCCACTGTTGCGTTGGCTTTAGCTGCAGCTTTGTGCCACTTGTCAAAATGCAGCTACACTACATGTTTCGCTTTGTAACGCTGGCTGTTTGATTTCACACATTATCTCTCATTCATGCATGTCAGTAATACCTTGCATTTGTACAGTTGCTGTCACAACCTGTTCACATTTTATCTGGTATCAGAGCTTGTTTCACAGCTGCAGGGTTTGTCCTTGTTGGCAAAAGCTAAATACAGGGGAAGTGAATGAAGCTATTCACCTTCTCAGATGCTCTTCTGCTGGAAGCCCTAGAATGAGTAACATACGTAGCCTGTCTCCCAAACCCCAACCAATGTAAACAGCTGGAAAACATACTGCACTGACTTACGCTGCATTTGACACATGAGCTACAGGAACCACTACCAATCTCTTTTGTCAGTTAAGGAAGTTTCTGCAATACCAGATTATGCTGACTTGACCACATATTTTCCGGCCTTTCTCATCTGCTCCGGCTCATGCACTTCCCTAAATACTGGCCTTGACTTTGACTTCATGAGCAGCCACTATATGGAAGAGGAGCACGGAAGTTATTGCTGTTGTTTTTAACCTGCTTCTCCTGACCTAGTGTCTGTGGTCTTCAAATTACTTTTCCTACTCCCTTACTTCTGTGATGGTCTGATAAAAACAGTATAGATGCCTTTTTTACAAAATATTCTCTTTTACTGTACACTTTCCATTATACTAGCTTAGACAAACCACAAATTGCAGTGTTACTTCTGTTGAGCTGAAAAACAATGGCATCATGTCACAGAATCACAGAATAGTTGAGGTTGAAAGGCACCTCTGGAGGTCATCTGGTCCACTCCCCCTGCTCAAGCAGAACCAGCTAGGGCCAGTTGCCCAGGATTATGTCCAGATGACTTTTGAATATCTCCAAGGATTGAGACTCAACAGCCTCTCTGGGCGACCTGTGCCAGGGCTTGGTCACCCTCACAGTGAAAAAGTGTTTCCTTGTGTTCAGTTACTTTTCCTATTCTCTCAATATGGAAATGGGGCAGAAAGGAAGACATTGGACACCTCTGACTATGATTTCTTACATGATTTTTTGTTTATTCTTCCATTTCATTCTCTGTACTTTTCCCCTTTAATGATATACAAGCATATATTTTAAAAATCCTTTGAATAGAAGAGTGATCACAACACTGTCAATAAATATTGAAACATATGATGACTGTTTCTAAAATGACTTATTTAATGGTTTGACTTGATGATTTATTTAAATTCAAGTAAAGCAGAGATTAAAGCTTGATATTAAAGAATGGACTCATTATTACATAAGAGTCACATAATTTAGGTTTGTCAATTTAGATTTATAATTGGCAGACAAAGTTCAATGCAAATAGACATGGCTTAATAGACAAAATAAAGAAACCAGGAGGAAAGGTTACAAAGCAAAATGTTAATGTGGGAATTATTAGTGGTAATACTGAAAAAAGACAGAAATCTTATTTTATATAAAAAAAGAAAATCAGCATTGTAGGCTGCTAGGAAAAAAAAAAAAGAAACATAGATAATTCTTTTCCTGTTAGTAATTGAAGAATTGATTTGCATAAATTAAAAAAAAAAACTATTATATCTTAACCATACCTGATATAAAATAATTTTCAAAGCAGCTGTCAGAATATTTGCTTACTGTTGTCTTCCTGTATTCACTAGTTTTGCTTAAATAGGGAAATTATAGGGCCAAGCTATGAGAAGACAGACAGTCTTGGCCATATGGCCAAGTGGCATTAATGGACATTTAGACACTTGATCACCGCTGATGTCACCAGTGGAAATAATTTCTTCCCCTCAGATTTCCACAGGTTAATTATTTTTACTGTAAAATCTGTTTCCATTATACATTTTTGTGGCTTTGATCTGCAGCCTTTGACTCTCATTATATTTTTTTTCTGAGAGATTAATGGTCCACAGAGTAACTGGATTTTGGTGCGGGGGATGGGGGTGTGTGTCTAATTTTTATAGCACTTATATACCATAAATAAGTCTCCTGTCAGAGCTCTTTCAGTGAGAAACTACACAGCATACCACTTATCCCCTAACAGGGCATTTTACTGGGCCCCTAGTCCCATGTGTGAATTTTCCACATCTGTCTCAAACATCTTTGTTCCAAATACTTGACAATGTACATCCTTTTGCATGCTTACTGAAACTACTTTTTAAAAATGTATCACTGCTAACTATGATTTTATGAGTCAATAGTTAGCCTTCACCTAGAATTTGTAAAAAAGTATTGGCTTCCAGATGTTAGGATGATGAAGCCACATCTTGTGGACTTAAATCTCCAAATGATCCTTGGACCTAAGTGTGAAAGAAAATAAATTATATTTATAGTGCAAAAGAAGCCAAATGGAGAATCTTCCCATATAACTCTGCTAGACCATATGAAAATGAGAAATACAAAGAAAACATGTTTTCTCTCTGCACTGATATTTTCACCCCTTCCAAGCTGCCAATAAACAACTCTGCTGGGAAAGTTACTGAAAGGACAGGAGAGTAGTTTCAGGACTGAAGTTTCGCAGAACATGAAGTACTGCTTAAATCAGTTACAAAGAGAATAAAAATTTGAACAACTTAGAATCAATAACAGTTCCTATAAAGAGTGTAACAAAAATATCCACTTAGGTAAGGAGGCATGGATCCTTCAAATCACCAGGCTATAATAACAAAAAAGACCAAGGAGAGTAGAAGACTATAAATCCAGGAGGACCCATCAGATGTTAAGGTTAAGTTATTTTTGCAGCTTCCAAAAATTATTTTGCTCAAAAGCCCAGTAATTGGCTTGTCCATTTATATTGCTAACAATTCTCTGTCTCGGTGAGACAAGTGACTGCTTCTATACAGGCTTTCTAAGCTTTTTTCTCCTCCCAATTTTTACTTTGTTGTATGCACCTATATTGGGAAAATGTTTGAACTATAAACACTTGGAATCATTTTCATTGTAGTAATATAATGCATTTTTTGCAGAACCCAAGCTAAGGACTTATTCATTGTATGAAATCATTAAAGGGAGATGGCTCCTCTAGGAGACACTTCTCGGATCTGATTTTCCCTCTGGAGATGTATTTCAGAGCGTTGATTGCAGGGGAGCCTACAATGGCTCAGCTTTAAATGTAGGATTCAGTTAAGTTCCTGAAGTTCTTCAGCAAAACTCACACTAAGACTTGAGTGTTCACATTGACTTATTTTCTTTGTTATATTTTGGCGCAAGAAAAGATGATATAGGTGAAGGGCATTTTGTAGGTGACATAGACTTAATCATGGCAACTAGACTCAGTCACTCTTGTAAACATTCAGCTGCTTATCTTGATATTGCTGACTTTCCTGTTTCTAACTTGGCTCGATTAAGTTCACTGTTGTTAGAATACATGCCTTATAAGCAAAGTTTACACTGATTGGGAACACACATTCACCAGAAATTCTGGTTTCACTGACTCTGGATACAATTTTAATCAATACGTATTTAAGTTTTATACTTTGTGCTGCATCCATGCTCTGTTGAACATTAATTTATGGAAAGATTTTACAGAAGACAAGCATGAAATTGAAAAGTGTAAAATGAGCAAAGGTTACTACTTCATCACTTTAAATAATACTGTAGACCTCCAATTATCCAATAGGAGAGAAATAATAAAGGTTATATATAATGCCGTAATAGATTTCACACAGATAAGGCAACCTCAAAGAATAAATAATTTCAGTTCTTACTGGCCAACAAAACAAATCTTGTGTTAATCCAGTGAGGTTTATCACAAGCCAAAATGGTATGAATGGTATATATTACTTGTTTCATTAAAACCTGATTATATTATAATGTAGAAATCTAATTGCTGTAAGTACCTCATTATTCCTTATTTCATCTGCCAAGTGCAAGTGCGATTTTATTTTGAGAGTGAATTAAGCCAAGGCATAATAATCAGATTGATATCCCAAGCAAAAGTCACACTATGATGAAAATTTCATTCTTAAGAAATGTACAGATGGCTGTGTTAAATGATCCACAATAACTGTACATTTTTCTGTTGGTCACATGGTTCCATTATGAATACAAACAATTTAGATAAAATTATGAACCTGATCTATCTCTTCAAAAACAATTTTACACTGAAGTAACACTGATGACTTTATGAGATGTTTTTACCAGTTTACATCTAAACACATAAAATAAGAATGTGACTGTTCTGTGAGCAATTTAGTGCACTTAAAACTTTCTGTGGAATTAAAAATATGTATTTTTACTATCAGTAATATTTTTCCTTTGACCTCAAGGGTCAAGTCCTTTTATCCAAATACCCATTCTCACTGAAACCTACATATCATCCCCACTACTGGTCCTTAAACTGCCAAGAATTCCAAGAGAAAGGGAATTTAAAATTGCCACACAGCTAGAAAACAGTATTAGTTAATATCTTCCATGATAGTACTTTTTTTTTGACAACTAAAAAGTAAAACGATCCTTTCAAATGGAAGAGGTACTAATAGCCCTTTAGGCCAAGTGTCGGGTCCTGCACTTTGGCCACAATAACCCCATGCAGCGCTATAGGCTCGGAGCTGAGTGGCTGGAGGACTGTGAAGAGGAAAGGGACCTGAGGGTGCTGGTTGATGCTCAGCTGAACATGAGCCGACAGTGTGCCCAGGTGGCCAAGAGGGCCAACGGCATCCTGGACTGCATTAGAAATAGTGTGGCCAGCAGGAGCAGGGAGGTAAT
>JAAGAY010003130.1:0-63196 GCA_011801015.1 Ardeotis arabs
TTTCTCTCTCTTTTTTTTTTTTTTTCCCTTTCTTTTTTGCACAAAATAAATGCCCAGCTGCAGCCGCTGCCGCCTCTTCGGGAGGTTTTAACTCTCCGCTTGCAGCATCTCTGCACATGCCAGCCGCGCCGATCCCATTCGCAGTCCCGGCTCCGCTCGCTCCCTCTCGGCAGGGGTTGCGCTTTCGGATGGCGGGGAGAAGAAATCTCTCTCTCCCCGCTAGCAGGAAGATGGCACGGGGAAAAGAGACGAGGCAGCCTTCGGGGTCTCTTTCTCTCTGGGCGATTGATGCTGCTTCTGTTGTCAACAAGCCCTGCAAGCTGCTCTGCGGATCCGTCTGTGGATCTTTTTTTCTTTGCAAGGCTTTAAATACAAAAGTGCCCTCCGAGCAGCAGCAACGTGCTCTGATTAGGCCTCATTATGCATGCATGGAAAAGCAAACAAACAAAAAAAATTAGCAACGCTTCTTCTTTTACACATCCCCCCAGCCTGCGCTCTCTCGCTCTCTTTCTCCTTTTCTCCACTTTTTTCTCCCCTCGCTCGGCCCCCTTTGCCTGCTTCGCCACTTGCCATTGGTCCAGCCTGTTGTTGAAACTTTTTTTTTTTTTCTTTTTTTTTCCCCTCCTCTCTTTACGATCTGCTGGAGGGAGGGAAGGAGAGAGAGGAGGGGGGGGCTGGAGGGCAGCTCACATTCAAAGCTTGAAAGGAAAGGCTTAAGGAGAGTGACAGCCCCCCAAGGAGCCCCTCCTCCCGTTAAGGCGGCGCGGCGGCGGCGGGGCCGAGCTGGGCGGTGCGGGGCTGCCCGGGCGGCGGGGGCGAGGGGGCTGCCCGGGAGCACCGAGAGGGCAGGCGGCGAGGGTCCGCCCTGCCTGCTGCTCTTGCGGGGACGCTGCTGTGAAAGTGGTCCTGCTGCTTGCAGCAAGGTGGGGGGGGGGAGTTCTCTCGCCTGAGTGATGCGTGTACCCAAACTTCCCACTGATTCCAGTATCTGCTTCCCGACAGGTAGGGAGGATCAGGCTCAAAATGGGACCGGCTTTGTTCTTACTGACATCTGGACAGAGCTCGCGGTTTCAGTTTGTTGGTACCCCGAGGGAGAGCAAAGCTCACTCTGTTAGTGCTGTGCTGCGACCGTGCTAGTACTGCTCTGCTGTGCCTTCAGCGCTGCGCCTCGCTTTCCACTTACCGCATCCCCCACTGATTTTAAACTCCTGCAGCTCAGCTTCTCGCCTGAGGTTTTTTGTGCCCGGTTTTAGACACTGACCGACGAGGATGCCTGTTGACAAAAACACGGTAGATCTCAATATAGCTCTTTAATACTTAATGAAGATCTGCCAGCTCATAGAGTTGTTTAAAATCTGTTAGTTGAGAGGATGAAATGTGTTTTCACTGAAAGCAAAATACCTTGTTGATGTCCTACCTTCCTGTTACACTCTCCGTTCACTTTGCTTTGCTTATAAGGAAGTAGGCACAAAAATATAAGTATTAAGGCAACAAGGAGAGGAGCACAACAAAGTAAGTAGTGGTGCATTTACCCATTGCCTTGCCCTTCAGCGCTACCTTAATTCCAGAGTAACATCGTCTCCAACCACAAGGGGCATCGGTATCTGCTGCCTGTCAAAACTGGCGCTTTTTTCATCCTGGGACTATCAACTCCATCTGTTACAAAAATTAGGACTAAATCTGTTTTCCAGAAACTTGAGGATCTTGGGGTCCTATGCGGTGCGGATTGATGTCTGTCCGACAGTGCCTGGAAGGTGGAATGGTGCTGTGGTGTGGCTGGGAGTCAGTATGATTGATGTGCTGAGAGGCATTTGTGAGGCTTTGCTCCATTGTCATCAGTTTTACAAGCTGGTTGTGTTTCTCCTTCAGTACAGTTTTGCCTCTTCTGGTGCAAAAATTGTGTTTGCTGGTGTTTTTCAATCCATGAAAACTACATTCTGAAACTCTGCCTTCATCCACCGAGTTTAGAATCATTTATTTTAATTCTTGTTCAATGGGGTTATTAAGAAGTGCCAGATGCCGTTCCGTTCAGGCAGGGTGCACTGAATAGGCATTGCTATCTAAACTGGGCTCACTTGTGCTTTACTTTGCAGTCGTGTTCTCTGGTAATAACACTGTTACTGGTGGAAGTGGGCTAGTTTGGGGTGGTTAAGTTGGAGATGACAGTACAGACGCTGTACTTAAGTGCTGCTGCACTGCCTGACTGCTAGAGAAACCAGTCTATGCTGGTGCAGCTGGAGAGAAGGCGGCTTGGATGCCGGGATGTTGCAGCCGTAGAGAGTCTGAGAGAGGGGATTGCAATGGGGCAGGATCATGCCTTGGGGTGGGACTGGGCCTCCTTAGCTTCCCTAGCACAGGAGACCAGGAATGGCTGGCTCTCTGTCCCAGCGGGGCTGCCTTCTGCGGACAGCTGGGGGATCAGCTCTGCCCCTTCCCATCTCCTGCCTTCATCTGCAAAATCCATCCAGCTCCACTGTGCTTCATTTCTGAAGCAGAAAAGCAGGCCGTTTACTTTGTGAGGAACGGCAGCAGCTGAACTTCGGACCTCCCAGGAGGGGGAGTTAGAGGAGCCTTCACTGCCGGCCTCGCATCCTTGCGTGGCTGCGAAGAGGCTGCTGTGATGCTGCCTGAGCCAGAGGAGGGAGGATCAGTGCATGGTCCCCCCCAGTGCTGGCAGCCCTGGGGAGAGTGTTCCCTTTACCTGCTGGCCTGAAAGGCGGGGCATGGCACGAAGCATTGCATCAGTCAGAGGCAGAGATTTTCACATACACCATTCAGTTAAAGAAATGCAAGTTTCATACAGTAATAATAATAATGGAAATGTTGACTTTGAAGTTTGGAATTTGGAATGACTTTTGGTATCATACAACTGACAAAAATCATAACAGAAAATTGCTGGGCCCTTCACTTTCCGCACCTTTTAGCCATGTAAAATATAATCACCTACATCCAGGATTATATATCTTTTGTCAATAAATTAACTTAAAATGGTTTTGAAACATATCAGTCTGTCTTTATTTAATGAGCATTTGGACTCTGTATTTGTAACTGCCATTCTGGGTAAGGACTTTGTGGCTTACAGTGCTCTGTTGGAGGAAGGAAATATTTTCTTGCGTGGAACTAAACTTAGGGAAATAACTTTCTGGACCCTTTTCTTCAATGCAAGTTTGCTAACAGCAGAAATGATATTGTCAAATTCAGCTTTTCAGTATTCAGAGTAGCTCCAAAAGTAATGAGTAAGGCAACTATTGTTCTTTTTCACAAAGCACCATGTAAGAAAATATATCCCATGACTGGGCAGTAAAATAATATCTGATAGATTTCTGAATTCACACATTTGCTATGTTTTCTGTTCACCATCTTTTCCTGTCTTAGCAACTAATTTTGTTCTTTACATGAGCTCTCCAAATTTATATTATAGAGTAGCAGTCTTCCATCACTAGGGGTCATTCTGGCAGCCAGAAAAGCCAGCATGTATCTGATCTGGATTTATTGAAAAGCCTCCTGAGCACCTTTTTGTTTAATCCTGATGTCTTTTCCCCCATTTTATTTCACATCCTTTCTTAATGGATCTCCTTGTCAACTCATGTTTTCTTTAGTTCTTTCTCTGACCTATTTTACATTGAGAGTGTTTAGAAAATAAGAAAATCAGATAGATGCAAAAAACAGTTGACCTTGAAGTGTAGCTGTTCACATTCAGATGTAATTAAAAATACATGGCCTATATATGTGGTTAATTCCTCTCAAATGATTTCTAAGCACATTTTTTTTATTGGATTATATTGCTTTTCCTACATTTCAGGAGATTTACAACTGCAATTAAAAATGTCTGGCAGGAGTCCTGTGAATTAATTAGCTGATAAAATTTCAGTTTGTGCATCCAGTAATATCTTAGTATGTGCCTAATGGAGATACATAGTGACAGAGCACTTTTTCTTGAGGAAGGGATTGAATTCTCTACTAATAGGGGATTTCACCTGTCAGTGAAAGGTAGGTTCTTAGCGAACTCCATCAGTAGTTCTCAGAACCTTGGCATTACGGTGCATGGGGGTCATGGGATGCAGTAAAAGTCCCACTCATACACCAACATGCATCCAGTAGAAATGGCCCAGTAAGGTGTCTCTCACAGTAGCCTGTGCAGATGACTGAATATGGACATGTGCATACTGCTGAGTTCTTGGATTTGATGCACCCTCAGAGACCCATAAATAATAACTTATGCACTCTAAAGTTACAAAAGAAAAACCTTGTGACTTACCAGGCTGTGGCAGTGGGGGGAGGAATGAATTTAATGCTTTCCCAAGCGGTGTCTGTTTCAGTGGAGACGTAAGGGCGAGTTAAGGCATCTAAATTAGGTTCTTGCTCCACATCTGGAGTAGTTTATCCTTTTATTGACTGTGCAGGGCTGTTTGGGAGATTGGTGTCCTAAGTTAGCCACCTAAACTGGGTGTGAATACTCCCCAAAATAGTAATTTATTCACTAGAATGTGCAGGGCTTTCCAGTGAGCATCCCCCCTCTCTCTTGCTCCAGTCAGACAGAAAAATAATGAAGAGGGAGGACAGTAAGTGATTGCATTGATCGACAGTCATCCCACTGAGTTGAAGCTTGTAGCTGATGAGACAACTGCACTTCATGCTGTAGGGTCAGTTAGACGTTGCATTGGCTGTACATTTTTAAGGTTACCTTTGCCAGTAAGTCTGGTGAACATTGTTGAGGGCATTCAACACCTGGCCTTCAGGCCAATCATTTTGAATTGATTCACCTATATATAATCTAGGAGCAATCACTTCTGGAACAGGTTGCACATATCTACTTGCACACCAGTAAGCCTGGGCCTTCTGTGGACACCCTGTGATACTTTATAGCCCTTCTCCATTCACTGCATGCTGCAGACTGCCAGTGCAATTTGTTTACAGCATTGTTCTTGAGACTATATGTTGCATGCTCTGGGGCGTGATTTCGGAATGTGTGGGAGAGCAAAGCACGCTGATGTAGCATTGGAGGACTGCGTGGGAATTGTGTAAGATCAACTGTGTTGACTCTGGAGTATGCTACGTGTGGAGGTGCTCCCTAGCTGTCTGTCAGAAGGCAGCCTGGGAATGAACTAACATGTATGCTGGATGGAATTGGAGTGACTCAATCCATCAGCAACTCACTGTACTTTAATCTCTGAGGTGCTATGGGAGCAGAGAATAAAAAGTGCAGACAGTCTTGTCTTATTACAGGAATGGGATGGGCGTATAAAGAGAACATGGAGTGGGCCTGTTTGAAAGACTTGGAGGCAGGATATCATTAGTAATTTTGGAATATTAATGATTTGGGCCCTGCAAATACAGTGTTGTAATGGTTAATTGCATACATGGAGTCACAGAATCATAGAAGCATTTGGATTGGAAGGGACCTTTAAAGGTCATCTAGTCCAAACCCCCTGCAAGGAGCAGGGACATCTCCAACCAGATCAGGTTGCTCAGAGCCCCGACCAACCTGGCCTTGAATGTTTCCAGGGATGGGGCATCCACAACCTCTCTGGGCAACCTGTTCCAGTGTTTCACCGCCCTCATTGTAAAAAATGTCTTCCTTATATCTAGCCTGAATCTACCCTCTTTTAATTTAAAACCATTACCCCTTATCCTATTGCTACAAGCCCTACGAAAAAGTCTGTCCCCATCTTTCTTCTAGGCCTCCTTTAGGTACTGGAAGGCTGCAATAAGGTCTCCTTGGAGTCTTCTCTTCTGCAGGCTGAACAGCCCCAACTCTCTCAGCCTGCCCTCATAAGAGAGGTGCTCCAGCCCTCTGATCATCTTCGTGGTCCTCCTCTGGACTCTCTCCAACAGGTCCACGTCCTTCTTATGTTGGGGGCTCCAGAGCTCGATGTAGTACTCCAGGTGGAGTCTCACGAGAGTGGACCAGAGGGGCAGAATCACCTTCCTCGACCTGCTGACCAGGCTTCTTTTGATGCAGCCTAGGATACGATTGGCCTTCTGGGCTGCAAGTGCGTATTTCTGGCCCCTGTCCACCTTTTCATCTACCAGTATCCCCAAGTCTTTTTCTGCAGGGCTGCTCTCAAGCCCTTCATCCCCCAGGTTGTGTTGATACGAGGAGTTGCCCTGACCCATGTGCAGGACTTTGCACTTGGCCTTATTGAATCTCATGTGGTTCATATAAGTCCACTTCTTAAGCTTGTCCAGGTCCCTCAGAATAGCATTCTGACCCTCAGCCATGTCAGCGCATCACTCAGCTTACTGTCATGTGTGAATTTGCACTCAGTCACACTGTCTATGGCACTGATGAAGATATTAAGCAGTATTGATCTCAATATGGACCGCTGAGGGACTCCACTCATCACCGATCTCCATTTGGACATTGGGCCGTTGACCACTACTCTCTGGATGCAACCATTCAACCAATTCCTCATCCATCAAATAGTCCATCCATCAACTTGCTATCTCTCCAATTCAGAGAGAATGATCTTTTCGGGGACCCTGTCAAAGAAGTCCAGATAGATGACATCCGTAGCTCTTCCCTTGCCAACTGATGTAGTCACTCCATCTTAGAAGGCCACTAGGTTGGTCAGGCAAGGCTTGCCCTTGGGGAAGGCATGCTGACTGTCTGCAGTCACCTCCCTGTGCTTTAGCAGACCTTCTAGGAGGACCTGTTCTGTGATCAGATCCCAGGCATGGAGGTGAGGCTGACAGGTCGGTAGTTTCCATGGCCCTTCTTTCAACCCTTTTTAAAAATGGGTGCAATGTTACCCTTTTTCCAGTCACCAGGGACTTTACCTGACTGCCATGACTTTTCAAATATCATAGAGAGTGGCTTGGCAACTACATCAGCCAATTTCCTGAGGACTCTAGAATGCATCTCGTCAGGTCCCATAGACTTATGGATGTTCAGATTCCTCAGGTGGTCTTGAAATTGATCTTCTCTTACAGTGGGAGGGACTTTGCTCCCTAGTCTCTGCTTTGAGGTCCATCCGCTCAAGGTGATAGATAAGCTTGCCTTAAATATTTTTTTAATTCAGTGTCTCCCTTTTTTTTTTAATATGCCTTTTCCATGTATAATATTTACTTAAAAATGGAGTAGCATCCTTGTAAAGTTGGAGATTGTTATTTATATATGAAATAGTAAGTATCATTGAGAGTATTTACTCAGTGCATCCAGCACAGTAAACATGGAAATATTGCACAATACTTTCTTGGACTTCTGCTTTTTTTGAACTCTGTTCCAATCTAAACTACAAATTAGACCACACATGCTGTTAAAACAAATCTAAGAACAGACTAGGACTCCAACCCTTTTTTGGTCCTAACAAAAGCAAAAGTAATTGTGAAGGCAACACATTTCTAGTCACCTGTTAAGCCAGTCAGATAAAGGTTTTAAATAACCATATTCTACAAAGATGAGTGTAAACTACACACGCTGTGTCACGATGTCAAAACCAGTTTCAACCATCAGAGTATTATGGGAGTTCTTTGTTGGACATGTCAGCATATCCACACACAAAAGCAGTTAGATGGTTTTTGTTTGGCTGTTGGTTTTGGTTTGTTGATTTTTTTTTTATTTTCAGATTTTTCAAGAATTTACAACCAGATATTCCCTAAAGCAGCTAATAGGTTTGTGTTTCATTTTCTGGATGTGCTTTTTTGAAACTCACGTAATACAAGTTCGCAAGAAATAGAAAATTCTGAATTTCCTACAACAGAAGCATGAAGAAATTAGTAGCTTTGTGGATAAGTAGACTTTCACTCTATATAGTCTGACGGGCAAAAATAAGAGTAGAAGTTTAATTTTTGTGGTTCTAGATTACACCAATACAAATGTAACATGTACTCTGGAAGGGTAATACCTAATTTGGTCTACTACTTCTTCTACATCCACATTCAATTTCTGTATTAGAATTTGAAGATGGCTGCAGTGAAACATGCCATTCAAAAGCATATCCCCGATCTATTCAATGTAGTAGGCATCCTTGATGTATCCTGTGATGATATTTGCCTAAGGCCTTGCTCACACACAAAAGTAGCTGCGGTTAAAATAAAACTGTCTTTCAAACCAATTTGATTAAAGTAGTAAAAGTCTAATTCAACATAAATTTGGAGTTAGCAAACTGATTTTGGGTGTCTTTCAATAGGTCTCTTTAAGCACAGCTGGCTTCATATCATCAAGAAATGGTGATGTCTTTATTGAGTTGGCCTGCTATAAAGGAGTGTCAGACTTGTTTATTACACCTTCTTAGAAGAGTTTCATTCTTTCATTGTACTAAACCAAAATGTGTATAGACTAAATAGTACGCTAAACATGAAGTAGGCATGCAAGTATTTCAGAGTCATGACCCAGATTACCAAATTCAAATAAATCAGTGTTACTCAGTAAATAAACTAATTTAAGTGTGCTCAGGCAAGGATTTTTTCTGATTTAGCTAGGTCTTTTAAAGGGCAATTTTAGTTAATCAGTACAACTTTTGGTATGGTCAGCAGCCTAAACTCCTTTTAGTTCATTTCACCATTTGCTTGAAATACCAGAGGAAAAGAATGATTTAAGATGGATTTTTATATGGAGGGAGATAGCTTGGATAATTAGGAGATTTTATGACAGGAACACAGCTACATTCATGCAGGTACATGCATCTTTCTTCCTACATTTCACCTAAAATTAAAAGATGTCAAAGCAGTTAGTAGAGTTCCGCTCCATTCCTCTACTACGCTGTTAGCTGTGGTATCTGAATGCCGGGATGAAAGAAAAATGTCTTACTGTCTTAAAAGTTTAATTTGCAAAAGTGATGAATGATTCAGTTACTTCCATATTAGGGGCACAATCTGAGGCATTTCCAGACAGCCTGATTTTCAGAATGTGTTGAGCACCTAATCTTTGAAAAATCAGGTTTTCTGGTTTGACATTCAAAAAGGAATCACTCACAGTCACGGGTAGCTTTGAAAATGTATCTCCTTTCTGCAGCGAACAAAAATTACTGGCTTCAGAAATGATGGAGAAACATAGTCAGTCATAAACTTGTCACTGTGCCAATAATAAGCATTAAACTATTGAGCTGGGAGATCTCTGTAACAACACCACATAATAACTGTGGTTTTCTTTTCAGGTGAAATACTGTGTTAGGGCTTTGATACATCAAAATACACTGAGCCACCAGCCGTTCTCAGATGTGTTGCAAATGAGTATTTTGTTCTTCTTAACAAACAGGCATCATTCTGCATGTGCATCATGGAGGTGAGCTATGCTGTCATCTTTCTGCTTGCCTGAGGCGACTGCTCTTTTCAAAGTTCCCCAAAAGGGATGAATCATATTAGGGAGATTGTAAAGCTGAGACTAAAGTCAGTACTTTTGGGAAAGTGGTTAGCAACAGCGGTGCTCTGGAGATTTCCCGAACTCTGGGAACTGAGTTGTACGCTGGCATCATGCTGCTTTCTGGAGCCAGACCTAATATCCGTGGCTAGATAGCCCAAACATGCCCAGAGCCTTACAGATATCAGACATTACAGATGGAAAAGAGGTTTTGGAACATTCTCCATCCCTATTGCAAGATTATGGAGTCAGCGTGAGATTAGTCATTGTGTTAAATTTTCCAGTGGTTTATTCTGACCTATTCTTAAGTGTCCTAAGTGATAAGTTAAGGGGTTTCTACTACTTTCTTTCAACAGATTTCTTTGTTTGGTAACATGTCTTATGACTGACACAAATTTTAAATACCATTGTTCATAGCAATATTTCATTTTCCCACCCAGGTCATTTTCTGTCCACGTTAGTTCCTGAGGTATTCATAAGATTAATTATTAGAATAATTATTGCATAATTAGTTACTCATAGTACCTATGCCAATTCAGTTCATTATGCTGCAGGTGAAACTGCTGTTTGTGTAGCATTGTCTCGTCACTTTTATCTGATATGTTAGCATTCAGACCTTAAGTACAGCTAAAACAGACTAAGGTCAGGATTCAGTTAGTATAACACCATCACAAATATTCTTGTCAAATCCACTCAGTAGTGTTTACATTTTCTTCATTCTGTTCTTCCGTTGCTTTTACACATTCACCCCGCAAATTTATTTAGTACCTGTTTCTTCATTTTGTTCACAGTCTTTACCCTGTTCTGCATGTCCTGCTTGTGCTTATGGGCTACAAGCTGTAATATAAAGGCTTAGAAATAGTGGAAAGGATATTCCGTAAATTAAGGTTCATGTCTTAGGAGAAAAATAGCCTTACAAATTTACACTCTGTCTTCGTCTTCCACATTTGGCCTTTTCTGCTTTAATTTAGGTGTAAAAGTGAAAGTTCCCTATTCTTCACATGCCTCTTTCTTAAGGTCCAGGTTGGATTTGTTCCAGCAAGGGTCTGAGTTAAGTTCGCAAAACACTTGCTTTTGTTACATTTATTTCATACCAGTGGGAAGATGCTATGGAGATGCTATCGAGATGAGGTTTTGCAATACACTCAGGGTACATCTTTTTGGGTTGCAAATGTAGTCCTGCTTGAAAAATTTTTAGAATACCCTTATTTCAAAGGATATATCTATTTCACAGTCATTTTTAACCTGAGTTATATAACTGCTCTAGACATCATTTTTTGACAGTACAGTGGGATCATTAACTGATTGCTGGCTTTGGGTTAGCTGGGCCTTATGACTTCCCACGTGTTTTTACAATGAGGGTGGTGGAACACTGCAACAGGTTGCCCAGAGAGGTGGTGGATGCCCCATCCCTGGAAACATTCAAGGCCAGGCTGGATGGGGCTCTGAGCAACCTGATCTGGTTAGAGATGTCCCTGCTCCTTGCAGGGGGGTTGGACTAGATGACCTTTGCAGGTCTCCTCCAACCGTAACCATTCTATGATTCTATTTCTCCTCAACTGGAGTGAATTCTCATACACTGAAGAGCTTAGTAGTGTGTTCTGATGTGGATAATCTGATGCTTACTGAAAGGCAGTAAGCTGCTTCAAGGTGAGATCAAAAGATCATATATGCATGTGGGTAGTACTAATGTCTTTTACTTTTTTTTTCACCATTCTTCATTCCATTGAGGAACGGTTGTCCCTTTGTGATAACATCTTTATACTTATTTTTCCTTTGCCTCCATTTTTTCCCTTACATTTTTCTCTCTCAGGCCATTTCTTGATTGCATTTTTTTTTTTTCAGTCCCTGCTGACATTTAGGAAAAAAAGAGCAGACGAGGTCCTCTATTTGATCATATTTATTGATACTGCTATGGCCTCTTTAGTAGCCTTTTGCCAACTTTCTTAATTGCATTTCCCTTCCCAAAATTATTTGTCAAAGACAAAGCAATGTACAAACTTATACCTAAATGTATTTCTGTGAGAATGTGTATCAGGATCATTTAGGTAGTCATCTTCATACCTTTCTGTGGATGTGGGACCCTTCCAGAGATCAGGAGTTACTGCCAGGTGGAAGATTGCAGCCAGAATGGCACACTACAAATATTCAAGGATAACAGCTCAGAGCAGATAGTTCACAGTAAACCATTCTTTGAATGAATTCACATAAAGTGTTTAGTGTATTATTAAAGAATGTAACAAAATGTAAGTTTGCTTGCACATCATTTGAGAACAGAAAATGGGGCAAAAACTGTCAAACAAGAAGTTTGTTGTGAACAGTTCAGGCAGTATTAGTCTTCTTTTAGGTGGAATGTGACCCTGCTAACCTTGAAGTGTGAGTTATACCTTTGATGTTCAAGGAGATTCAGAATTAGGCAGAGTTCATCCAGCCTGAGACAGTAGTTTATAAGTGCCTGGTGCAAATTCTCCCTTTCTGTCAAACTAGGCCCAGTTTCTAGCCAACCTTGAAACTGAGGACTAGATCTAGTAGAATAGTTTGAAGATCTGGGCCAGAGGTGGCAAGACATCTGTTCCTTAAAAAAAAACCAGATGATAGGAAGGAAAGAAAATGGAGGAGAAATGGTAGAGATAACAGGGAAGAGAAATTGCTCTTTTCTCCTGCCTTCTCCCTTGTTTTTGAATAAGTAATGAACATATATTGAACTATCACTGTCATCATTATCACATTATCATTTATTGTGCTGGACAATTTAACAAGAAATAAAATACCTTTGTCTTTTACATGTTTTGATTTGACAACCTAGTGAAAGAGAAACAATTTGTTGGGTTTTTTTTTTCAGAAAACATTAATATTGTAGGGAAAATGTCCTGATCACAGGTGAACAGCATAATAATTTTTCTCCACTTATGACCTTTTAGATTCAGTATAATCCCAGTAATGTTCACATCTGCAGGGTGTCCCTGGATGTGAGAATTTCTATTGGATAGTTACAGCTATGTAATAAATAAGTTAATGTGCTCAGACTGCACACCTGAAAAGGCAAAGGAAGAATACAAGTTACATTTTTCTTAAAAAAAACAAATGGGCATTTATGATCATTGTGGATGAAAATCACTCCTGTGCAAATAGCCAGCAAAAAGCCCTGTGTATCCTCTTCCCAGAACTCCAACTTAAGTGCTTAAAACTAGGCAGATTTAAGGTTGAAGGGGAGTGTCTGTCTATACGGTCCATTTACATCAGGAAAGATTTTTGTGCAGGGAACCAGTCTTTGTCCCTAGGGAATTCTGATGGAAATGGGCTTTGTTCATGGAACATGCCCTGGAAACAGTGAGAAGGGGGAGACTCTTCTCTGCACTGCCAACATGGTGAAAATCCAATTGCAGCGTGTGTTGTGGCTGTTAGAACCATTGGTACCAATTGCATCAGTAAGCGCTGTCGTGTAGCCTGGGTCAATATTTCCCCAGGAATGTAAAGCCGTTCATCATGTCCCTGCAAGCTTTCTTGGTTGTTCTCCCTGTGCGTAGCACTGGATTATTTTTGTCTGCTATAGAATTTTTTATTGACACATTAAACAAAACTAAATTCAGTAAATGAAAATTATTAAAAATGCATTGTATTTGGCAAAAATAGAAATGTATACTTCCCCCCACCCCCAAAAAAAAAGTCAAATTATTGAATTGTGGTGTCGTTTAGGATGAAACAGCTTCCCTCTTTATTCAGCTAAGAGGTAGCATACAAAGTAATTTGTTTAGAAATAGAGTAATTTCCTGTACTTTGCTAAATCTTGTCTTGTAAAGGTAGAAAAACAGAAATATCAGAAAGGCGGTATGATATATAATGCACACTGTGTTTTCTGAACCTTGGAAAGAACGGTTCTTTCAGTGCCCTCTCCTTGCTCTCAACCCTAAGTAATCTATTACTCACTGCTGCTCTTATCAGATGGCTTTTCTGTGGAATAAGCTAGTCCTGTTTCATGAGCAAATTCTTGTGCTGGATAAGGTCAAGTGGAATAAGTTTTTGGTGACCAAATTTTAATCTTGCTTTGTTGTAAATCATCAGAAAGCATACTGATTTTCATCAGTGAGAATCCTTAATTGGACCCCAGGTCTCCACTGTTCGCTTTGTAATGTCACAAATCATCCATAATCCACTTTTGAGGTCACAGAGAAACCTCCCTATATTTGGTTCTATTCTGACATTGTTTCTTTCTAACTTTGTACTTTATATAATTATAACAGAATAACATGCTTGGAGCACCTTCCATTTTTTGTCCCGTAAGAGGCTAATAAACCATTAGGGATATTTTACAACATGGTGAGTGCTATTTTGCAACGTTTCATTAGCCACAAATCCACAAGTCACCTTCAGGAATTCCAGATGACAAACTGAAGGTATTTTTGCAGCTGTTCTCTGGGACCTCATGAAAGTCTTGTTCCCTTAAAAAAAAAAAAAAAAAAAGGAAGACCTTTTTATGCATCAGTCCTTTTGTCAGTCCTCTGTAAAGCAAGAAGAAGGCTCATCTCCATTACAGCTGAGTACTGTGCATTTTATCCATATGCCTGTGGATAGTTCAAATATCATCTCTCTTGTAAAATACTTTTGCTGTGGCATTGAAGGAAGTGAATGCCTTTGAATAGGATATAATATGCTCTGAAATGCTTTGAATGGCTGTTCACTTAATAAAATATTGCCTAAAGCAATGCTATCTTCTGACTATTATATGGTGTTTCATGAGTTGACTTTTAAATTGAATTCCCTGCCATCTTTATGTACCGGAGAACATCTTGAAAAAATCAAGCCACAAATAGTGACTGTTTTCTAAAGGTCAAAGAAATTGTAAGGGGAAAAAAAAAAGTCTTTTCTGAAAAGAAATATTCAGGAAGCCCTGAATATTTATATACTGATATCATCTTTAGACCTCCAGGGTGTTTCAGAGTACAGTTTTTAATAAAAATGTTTTCCAAACCGAATTTCATTTCTCATTTCAGATATATAAAAAAAGATTAGTTTCCTGACTCATACTCCTTTTTTTTTGAGCTTTAACAGTTAATGTTTGGTCCTTTTCCAAAACAATTTTCTGTCCTTTTTAGAACTGCTAAGGCTTGGAATATCAAACTGCCAATGACTGTTAGGAAAAACATATGCTAAAGACTTGTATACAAGGTAGTGGAAGGAGATGGACAGTTCATTTGAGAAATGACCTCTATTTACATGACAATATTTTAGCATGTATTAGCTGGTGAGATAATGCACATCCTATACTGCTATTTTAAAAGTGCAGTTGGTTTACTGAGTATTAAGTCAGTGTGCAGATGTCTGTGTTTGTCCATCTGCTCTGAGTGCTCTTTTGGCAGGCCTCCATTTTCTGTCCTTACCAGGATGCACCAGCATCTACTGTTCTTTTCATGGTGATACCATCTACCTGTTTAAGTGCTAGTCCTGCTCGCAATTAGTCCATTTACATCTGTGCAGTACATCACTGTACCATGTTTTCCACACCTGCCCTGAGACAAAGAGGAACTGCCTCTGCTTGCCGTCTGGAGAGAACTGAAGGATGAGGAAATCCTTGAAATGAAATATTGCCACGAACATAATTAATGGGTTCTGACAGTCATCAGACACTCTGTGGAGTGCAATGGGAAAGGACATCTTTCTCTTTATAAAGAGTACAAATGCCAGGTAGAAGGTGAAGGAACAAAGAATATGAAATCCTTGAATAACATCCAATGCAGAGAGATGCAGGTGTAACCTGGTCTTGGCCTTCAGTAACCTTCTGAGCATTGGCAAGCCACATGATATAGGGTATGAGACAAGATAGCAGTGGAGTAGTAATAAACACTTCATCGCAACAGCCTCACAGCCCATCTTCCCACATTAGGCTGGTTCTCCTCTGACTGGCAGTGAAATGTTGGATCTGCAAATGGAAGCAGCCATATGTTTCTGCACAGCCACAGGAGAGTTGCCCCTGGGCTTACCTGGGTGGACGGTGCACAGTGGCTTGGTAACTGGCAGAGGAGCTGGCTTGCACAACCAAAGGTGTGTGGCAGCCACTATGCAGGTGCAGTTGCTATCATCATGGAAAGAAGCATTTTGTTTATGTTGTCTGGACACAATGGCATCCAAAAATATACTGGTTGTAGGATGTCATAAATTGTGGGGGATTTGTGAGTTTGAACCCCGTCCCACACTATCAGTTGTTGTCTGTCTTCTACATTGTCCATAATAACTGGCCAGGCAAGACCCTAGATAATGTAGTTATCTGAACATACACAATCGGATTGCTGAGGGCTGAGTACAAAGGCAGAAGAAGAAATGGTTGCCTTGTGCCTGTAGTTGCATAAATAACTTACCAACTAGTACGGAGTAGTTAGGGTGATCAAGACAGCTGCTAAATGTGATCTAGACGAGCTCCACATGACCCACGTGTGCACAGACTGTGGCCCCAGCAAAACAGAGACTGTGTAGCTTCATAAAGCCGCAATGTGTGTGTAAGGGAAGGGAGAGAACCTCATCTGCAAGCACAGCAAATGTGAGCTCCTCTTCAGGAGCACTGCAGTTTGTGCTGTCCCCAAGGAGCACAGGTTAGTGGAATTCTACTTCCAGGACATCCAGGCTTTGTGTGCATCTCCACAGGTGTATAGAAAGACTAAGGTATTTTGGTTAGGACCCAGAGGTGGAACTGGGAGCAGTGGGAGTAAATTAGGAAAGAAAAGACATCCTCACCTTGGAGAAAATCTCTAGAGGGTGATGGAAGCTTTGTTATTTCTGTGTTTGAATCCTAGACTAGGCAAAACCAGAGAATATCAGTTGATGAGAAGCTCAACACGAGTTGGCAATGAGTGCTTGCAGCCCACATCGTGGGCTGCATCAAAAGAACCGTGGCCAGCAGGTTGAGGAAGGTGATTCTCCCCCTCTATTCAGCTCTTGTGAGACCCCACCTGGAGTACTGCGTCCAGCTCTGGAGCCCCCAACAGAAGAAGGACATGGACCAGTTGAAGAGAGTCCAGAGGAGGACCATGAAGATGATCAGAGGGCTGGAGCACCTCTCCTATGAGGACAGGCTGAGAGAGTTAGGGCTGTTCAGCCTGCAGAAGAGGAGGCTCCAGCAGCCTTCCAGGAAAGCTGGAGAGGGACTTTTGACAAGGGCATGTAGTGATAAGACAAAGGGTAATGGCTTTAAACTGGAAGAGGGTAGATTCAGACTAGATGTAACAATTTCTTCACAATGAGGGTGGTGAGGTACTGGAACAGGTTGCCCAGAGAGGCTGTGGATGCCCCATCCCTGGAAGTGTTCAAGGCCAGGTTGGATGGGGCTTTGAGCAACCTAGTCTAGTGGAAGGTGTCCCTGCCCGTGGCAGGGGCGGTGGAACTAGATGATCTTAAAAGCCACTTCCAACCCAAACCATTCTGCTATATGATATGATATAATCATATGTGTCAGGGAGAAAAGCTCGATTAAAAAAAGTGGACTATGAGTTGCTGCTTGCATTTCGTCCAAAAATAATGGGACTGGAGAGGCTTTTTACACACCATGTCTGTTTTTCCTGGGCATTCATTGAACTTGGGTTTGTGAAGAAGCAGTTAAAAAGAAATATAAGATTTATCAAAAAGAATCTATGCAACAAATTAATCTTGAGAGAAGAAGGTTCTCTCTGCCTTGAAGTAGATGGTGTGTGGAGGAATATGCACAAATGATTTCTCGGTGGGTTCTTCAGCCTAGCAGTGAGGAAACAAAGTGGTGAAGAAATACTGAACCCTCCTGTCTGTCCTTCTGAACAAAGAAGTGATGTCAAAGTAGAAGAGCTCATGCTAGCTTAAAATCCCTGGGTGCTGCTGACTTAGGTTTGCATAAAGTGGGACTCAACTGTAGCATTCCAGATCCATGCACGGACTTGGCAGATAAAAATCACAGAATAATCTGTGACTCCTGGAAACAAATTAATGAATGCAATAAAACTTTATGTTCTCTCTCTCAAAGGTGAGATGAAAGAGAGAGGGAGTGAAGGAGAAGGAGAAGCAGGGTTAGTTGCAATGTTCTAGTTTGGTACATGTATTCTGTCCAACTTGTCACTATTTGCTTCCCCAGCCCTCGACTTCAAAGCTCCTCAGCCCCTTTCCGTTTCATTCCTCTCTAATCACTCCAAGATCTACCATCCCCTCCATACTCTCTTTCAACCTGCACTACTTGTCCCGCTCTCATTTTCCCATTGTATTTCTTTGTGTACAACACATTCATTAAAGAATAAATGTATCATACATGCCATATCAGTGTCTTCATTTGTAGTCCTTGCTCCTCTTCTTTCACAGTCCCTCTTTCATCTTTTGTTATACAGATTAAAAATTTCCTCAAGAAAGTGTTCTGTTGTATTGTTTTCTCTCCACATGGTCTGTAGCAAAGTGTCAGTGTGGGATGTGAAAAGAATGCAGAATAAGAATAATGGGCCATAATAATAAGCTCCAATTAAACAGATACAGATCACACTCTGGGCAAAGCTGGAATCTGGTGTTCTACTTAGCATCTATCTCCTGTTCCCCATTTCACGGGCAGATGCGTTAACTACACCTACAGTTTCTGTATGTTTCCCATTATAAGGCCCCTCCTTATGACTGCTGCTAAGTTTGCCAAATTGTTTTAACTGTGCAGGCTGAAAGTTTTCCATTCTGGGTATCTACTTCAGGTTGCATTTAGAGGGGCTTTAGAGGAAATAAAGTATGCTATTCATGTTTAAATTAATTTATTTTCAATTAACACTTCAATTCTACAATTTCAAGCAAGCCTTTGAATGTCGTGGCAAACAAAGAAGAGGGCATGTTGCCCTTATGCTAGAATGTGCCCTTTGCTTCCTTGTGTTGAGTGGGGAAAACACTCCTCACATATTTGGCCATATGTTGTTTTGCTTTTAAACAATTCAGCAAAAACTTAAGAATTATACAGACATTTTTGCCACAGAGGCCGGGCTCTGCTGAGCACAGCCCACAGCAGACCAGCAGGCACTGAGTACCATTTTTTTTTTTCTTAAATTGTTATTTTGGGTCTTTCTTTGACTAGTAAAAGAAGGACTAGTTTCCTAGTTAAGGCAGATGAGGGCTTCTTCAGCAACTGGATTGTTTCCTGCATCTCCTGCCGGACCACTGTTTGAGTCTTCTTGTACAGCCATTAGCTACTTATTTCCCTGCCCATCCAGGGAACACATCTGTCTGCAGACAGGCTTGCAGAATGTCTGAGAGCTCACAGGAGTGAGTGAAGGTGATTGCAGATGCCCCATACGTGCAGTACACAGTCAGGTTCTAGGTATGCCAAAAAATCAAACACCAGCGACTTGTTTTTACCAAGTCTGGCATTCCTTTTTCAGGACTTCACACTCCCAGGGCGTAGGGTGCGAATGGAGAGCACTGAACCTGCAAGTTTAGCAAAGGCACAGTGAGAGCATCCCTATGGCATCCAGGAAGGAATGAATACTTGCGTGTGCAGTGGAGAGCTTAAGTGCATCATGTCAAATAAATTGGAGGCCCATGTGAGAAATGGGAAGACCAAAAAGAAATAAAGAATAGCATTCTGCTTACTGAATGAAGCACAGCTTGGACAGGTCAGAGGGAGATTGGTGTGGCTATGTGGTAAATTATATACAATATGGATTGGACAAATGAAGATTGGGAAATGTTGCAAGCTCTCATTCCTAATTCCTGAGAGCTTGACTTTCCAGCCTGAAGAATCTTTTGACACAGGTGTTTAAGAATGTAGAAGGAGACACATACAGTCTGTGGCAGCTCAGTTTCATTACCGTAAGTTTGGGATTTGCTGTTCCTGCCACGCATGTTATATAAAAACTCTTCTAAAATACTTTGGAACTTTGAAAAACATTTTCTGAGACTGTTCCTTGTGTCTCTTGGCCTGTTAAGCAAAGTGCCTTGACTGCCGCAAGGAAGAGAAAAATTAAAACTAGTACTTTTAGAACGTATCTAAAATAATTTAAGATCACGTAGATGAATGAAAATGCACTGGTTTAAAGCCCAACATCTCAGACTCTCTGCATTTCAGTGAGTTGGTCTGCTGGGAAGGTGCTGAAGTTCTTACTGGTTCATTGAGCAGGACAAAAGAAACATATGGCTTTAAAACCAGGGCAGTTTCATAATTTTCAGAATTAATCTTGCTTGTCCTAGACCTCATGAAGTTAAAATTTCTGAGGAAATTCCACCTCTTTGGTGGGGGGAGGGAGGAAATACTTCCATGGCAGGTTGGCTTTAAAATATAAATGGTGCTGTTTGAAGCAGCTTAAGAGCCAGGAATGCCAGACTGAATCAGGGAGACGGATTAATGGGCAGATGATGCAATCGTAGTTGTGTGATAAATTGCTTGGTTATTTCTTTATCAAATGCCCTGCAGTACAATATGTCACACAGTTATCACACACGTACACTTAGCCTACATCTGCATAGGCAAATGTCTTGGGGTAGGCCCTCGGCAAGCGTAAATTGAATGAGCTCCCCTGAAGTCCCTTTAAGTCCTGGAGCTTTGCCATTTGGTACCAATTAAGGACTTGGCCCCTTTGTCTCCATCTATGTTCACTAAGCTGCAGACGAAACTGATGATTATTCGTCTTAGTAAGTGTTGCAAGTTTCTGGCTCTTATTTGCTAACGAAAAAAAACGTTCCAACGTGAAACTGGGCTTAGATCCCAGTTTTCAGTCATACTCTCCATTAAAAGATGAAGGATGTGGCATACATCACCTGAGAAGCATAAATCAAATAGAAACAGTGCTGTTGTTTTCCTAAAGAACTCAGGGAAGGACTTAATTGCATTCACATCTCCTGCTGCATCTAGCCTGGTGTCTTGAGTCAGTTGCATTAAGATTGAGAAATCCTTACCAGGGATACAACGCACACAATGGTTACAGTCACTGATGTAATAGTGGCGCCAGTAAGCTTTATTTTATTTAAAAAAAATACTACTTTCCATGTACTTTAAAATAGTATAGACATAAAATATTTTTTAAAAAAACAGAAGCTCTGTCTGTGTAATTTGATGCTGAGCCTTAGCAAAACAGGCAAAGTTCCAAATATTTTTCCCTGCTCAAATGGTTTAAAATATGTTTCCAAGGGTGATTTGGTTGGAGAGGCGACCACTGGGGAATTACAAGCTGAAAAGTTTTATTTTTTGTGAAGATCTGTGTTTCTGTGAAGAAACCGCAACTGCTTTTAGGGCTGGCCAGGAGCCAGAAGCAAGGTATGCTCAGAAAAAAATTCGCTCAAGTGAAGTCTTATTAATGAAGCTGAAAGCAAAAAACATTTCTTAAAACTTAAAAGACACTGAGATAAGTCCATTGCAAACAGAATAGCTCAACTAGTATGTAAGGCCCTCTGTCCTGTGAAGACTTCTGCCCACATTTCTCCTACCTTGCTTCCCACTCACATCAGATTTTTTCACCGCTAAAATGAAGGGAGTTGTCCTCGCAGAAGCGTTTGCCAGACTGGGGCCTCCCTTTGTACGTAATTAGTGTTTCACATATTCAGTAGGAAGTCAGATCGACTAGAGGCATAACTAACGCATAATTTTGCATTGCCAGGGGAAGTTTAATTTATGAGCTTGTTATACTTATAGCCAAATATTACTTTTGGCAAAAAGAATGTTTACAATGTTGTTGTTTGGACAAATTACAACTATTTTTTTCTTCAGGGCCTGGTCCACACACCCCTGGAAAGCAGCGAAGACTGACATTGCTTTCCAGAGCTGGGCCCTCTTTCTGCCTGCATGTGGACCTGTAACAACCATCTAACATTTCTGAGAACCTGTCTCTTGGGAAGCCTGTGAGCAACCTGTTTGGGAGGCACCTGGGCTGCCTTCTCACCTACACTATTTGTTTCAGTGCTGGGCTAAGACCTTGGCCTAAGGAGGCCCTTAGCTTGGAGCACATGGTGATCTCTGACAATCAGCTTCAGAGGAGAACATCTGTGGTCATTCTTCCTCAGAAATATTCCCATGGTTGTGGTCGAGCCTTTTTCACAATAGCCTGGTGGTTAAAGACTTTGCCCAGGAGCCAGTGAACAGGAGCATGCACCTCCTTATTGGCTGTTTCTCCAGCCTCATTATGCTGCCATTCCTCTCTGCATCATGGTACAGCTTCAACAGGGAAGGTGGGAATGACCTCTCCAGAAACACCTGGTAGCACACGTTTTCTTGGTAGGTCAGAACTGCAGAGTTTTCCAGTGTGGTTTCAGAGACCTGACAGCCCATCACCTCCCTTTCTGGCTGATTGCTCATGCCAATATGGCATCACACAAAGAGGGGAACCCACTAGAAATAGTCATGTTATTTTTGAAGTCCTGATCACTTTGTGCCCCAATGTATGGACTCTGTTTTTAGGCTAGGTGAATAATATGCATGTTGAAGTGGGACGTCTGAGAGGGGTGTGTGTGTTTAAGCCCCCATTTGCTATCAGCCCTTCCCACAGAGTAGTCTGCTGTCCACCTGCTCAGCCTCTGGGTCTCTTGAATTGCTCTTTGGAGACATCTACCTTTTTCTGTTGACCAGAGTGGGAGTTTCTGTGCTGAATTCTGACTTATGCAGTATTCACCTGGGAGCATGTGCCTAATTTTTACAAGTCATTAATCCCTAAATTAGAAGCACTACGTCCTTTCCCTGGATCTGTCTCCAGACAAGAGGCGCTTTCATTTTGCCACCTCTCCATTTACTTCCCCCTTAATCATATTTCAGGAAATAGCTACTTTGTGTGGCGTGCTCCCCTACAGTGAAGACCAAAGAGTGGATGAGAGGAAATATAGTTAATCCTTACCAGCATAGCATTTAAGGTAGTTTCATGACTGACTTCAGGAGGACTTGTGTCCTGCTTCCCCGAGGCCTTTAGAGCAGCTCTGTTGTGGAAGCCAGTGGCAGGGAAGGAGGAGTCAGTACTCAGAGTGGATTCATACCTTCAGCAGACCAGCATTAACTCTAGTCCAGACTATTATCACTGCAGGTTTAGTGTTCAGTTAACAATGAGTTATTGGCTGGTAAAAAATGGTAGGGATTATTATATAGACACTGGGCCTCAGGGAAAT
This sequence comes from Ardeotis arabs, assembly GCA_011801015.1. Lineage (NCBI taxonomy): Eukaryota > Metazoa > Chordata > Aves > Otidiformes > Otididae > Ardeotis > Ardeotis arabs. The sequence goes on from JAAGAY010003130.1 coordinate 22,361, forward strand.
GGCATATGCAACTATTGCTGTACTTTGATCATAACGTCCTAAGGGTCTTGGTATGCACACCAACTTCTGATTATTTTTTACAGCTTTCTCTGCTCTTTTCCTGTGTCTAATTCCCTTATGAAATAAAGGCCTAGAAATGTTTTTAGCAGGCCAGGGAATAGCCATGGTACCACAACGCAGATTACAGAATGTTTTGAAGAAGTGACCCATCCTTCGAACAGCCCACAGGGAAAATCTGAGATTTATCATCAGTTCAGATATTGAATCATTTTTCATGTGAAATCCTTTTATTTTGATTATCCTGAATTAGCTCCTTGAACAGCTGCTTTAGTTTAGTTTTATATTTTTACTGCATTGCAGTTTAGTGCTCTTTCGTCCTCTATTCTTTCATTAACTTTTATGGTTTGTCACAAATAATATCTGAGAGTTGCCTTACTGAGACTGTGTGAAAAAAAAACAGAAATAATTAGGAAATACATTTTAAAAGACTATGTATGCAAATATTGCCAGATCTTTTAACTGTGATGGTGCTTGTCTGTCTAATCTCTAGCAATTAATCCCTTACAAAGTTACACAGATTAAATTACTATTACCTTGTAATAATTATCTTTCAGCAATATCTAATCTGCTTCTTGTTATTTTGCTGTTTGGACATCTTGATAAGAAAAGAGAGGGAGGAGAGAGCAGCAAAACATGAGTTAAAATTGTGTATAAATGAGGTAGAACCCCCCACCAGGTTGCTAATTTCTTACAGCAAATCCAAAAGGCCAATTCTCCTTTTGAAGATGTGGCTGGTGTTACCCTTGGGTTGTGGAAGGAAGAGAATTCATCTATGTATGTTACCCCTGCTGACATTATCTGATGTCTGAAAATCATTGCTTGAAGTTGACTCAATCAGAAATGTACGTCACCAGCTCTCACTGAAGTTGATGTGGGCTTCATTATTAATAAAGTCCCATGCATATGTGCATTACAGCTGATTAGCAAATAACATATTTTCATGGAAACACCAGGTACCTCTCTGTGGAGTTGGTTTGAAATCCTTCTTCACATTCTATACATCTACACCAACAGTACATAGATCAAGTTCTGTACATCCATACCAATAATACACAGGGAGTTTTGGCCTCTTCGTAGTGAGGTGACACTGGCCATGAGGAGTAGACCATATGCCTCTTATTATTCTAGCTAGTTTAGTTTTTAATTAAAAAAAAATACATTGACTGCAAATCTGGGCTGGTCTTTTTTTCAGTTAATGGATGATCACATACACAGTGAATCTTTAGGAAACAGTGGAGCTATTCTGCTTGTGTTGTCACACACGGTGCTAAGGATGAAATATTTCAACAAATCAAATGCAATCATCATCACAATTTGTTTTCGCTTTCAACATGGCAAGTACCTTAGCCCAAAGCCTGTTCTTTAGGGGATAAATCTATTCCATGGTGTATTATGCTGGAATGTGCAATAAAAATAAATTATTTCATTTGCACAATCTCTAAGAAAACTGCAGCTGCTCAGCAGCATCAGTAAGGAAAAAAACACTTGAAAACTTCAAAGCACTATAGCAAGTTCCTTCTGCCTTTCTACCCATGAAACCTAACAACAGTGTCTGCTTTATTCATTAAGAAACCGTTGGTTGAGTAAGAAGCTAATCATGCCATAGATGATTCTAAGAAATGGGACATTAGGGAAACTACACATTACATCTGTGCTGAAGGTATCCCGAGCCTCCAGAGAGAAAAGAAACATTTGAATTAAAAATGTAGATCCTAAAATGTGACAGAAAGGTATTAAAAATAATGAAATACTTTATCTTTTTACTAAATTATACTATGCACAAAATAGAATCATAGAATCACAAAATAGTTTGGGTTGGAAGGGACCTGTAAAGGTCATCTAGTCCAACTCCCCTGCAAGCAGCAGGAACATCTCCAATTAGATCAGGTTGCTCAGAGCCTCATCCAGCCTGGCCTTGAATGTTTCCAGGGATGGGGCATCCACCACCTCTCTGGGCAACCTGTTCCAGTGTTCCACCACAAATTAAAAGATCATTCTTTACATTGAAAATAAGCATAGGCTGTTAGATATAGGATAAAGCCAAATATGTCTAAGAATGCTTATATTTTACTTTAAAATATTGTTGAAACATTAGAAAGTTGGTTTATGTGTTTGTTTTCTTTAGGACAGTGCCTGCCTTACAGCTACAGAAAAACATTTGAGATCCCTTTTGAGGAGAGAAATTTGAAGAGCACCTGAATGAAGGAGCCAACATAAATGAGCTGGGCAATAAAAGCTGCAATTTCACAAGTAATTCCTCTGTTTGCACATGTGAATACATGCTCAGCACAGTTACAAGGAGTGCCTTTCAATTTATTTTTCAAAACTATATATATGAATTGTGAGGCCACATCCCGCTTTGAGACTTGATGTGGTCCATTTGGGATCCTTAGCTTAGCTGCAAAATGAGTGTGACTCAAGACTGAAAGAAACACATTTTTAGAAGCGTTAAGACACTTGTGAAATTCTTAGAGTACCTGGGAATTGTAATCTTATGGAAACCATACAATTTTAATGAACTGCAGTTTATCTACAATTTAAAAGAGGGCATTAGAGTGCACGTAACAAGAAATAAACCTTACACATTGTAGAAAACTAAGAATATTTTGTAGCTTTGCTTGGCAAGTACAGATTTTTGTTTTAGAAGACCATGGTAGGTATGATACTGAAAGCTGTCATTTCTCTTTTGAAACAGTGCAGCAAACTCTCATCACCTTCTGGTTTTGAGCACCCAGAAAGACATACCTTAAATTGTCCACATTCCTCTGAAATAGTATGGGCCATTTCCAGAGGTAACAAATAACCAGTATCACCGTGCTAATTTTTTTACTTGCATTCACCAAAATAAAAATATAGTCTTTTCAATGGACAACATGAAAACAGAAAACATCCTCATGGAAGCAGACTATCATAAAAACTCCATACAGTTGTTTTTTTTTTTAGCAGACCCTTGAGACTTACGACTGAGCCAGGAGGCTTGGTGATGCTGTCTAAATACTCCCAGACTCTTCAGTTTTGTTTTCCACTGGCTAACTTAGGTTAAATACTAGTTAAAATTCATGCTTTATTTTTGTAATTCAAAATTATTAAATAAAATGTTAGGACCAGCAAGGCAGACACAGTCTGATAAATTACAGTGTACTTTTACTAGATCAACAATGTGTTAGCTTTGACATTAGCTGTAATATGATCCAGCATTGCGAGATGCACTTTTGGATCCTGACATGTTTATTGTTAAGTCTGGCATTTTTACTGAATTTTTTTACTATTATTATTATTGTTATTATTATCAAGAGCTGAGTGCATGTGGGTTATGGGGCAGGATTTTTTTACAAAGTGACAATATGCAAGCTCCTGCTTGAAACCGCTTCCCATGCCAAATGAGGTTATGGAGAGTCTAGAAGTGAGAGCAAAAGTCAGTACACAAAAGGGCTTGTGTCTTAAGATGTTAGTCTGGAATTTACCTTTACATCAACCTCCTGGTCTACTCAGACAAAAATGTACTGAATGTCAGTCATGGATGGGCAAACTAAGGGTATTGCCGGTCTCTTGACACTGCACTATTTGGATATGATGGATGTGGAGAAATTTAATCCTTCCAGAGGGAATCAGGTGGCACTGTCAGGACAAAGAGTGCAAACAATTTTGTACTGGAAAAAATTTTCCATTTTTGTCTTTTTGTGCCAAAAGTGTTACAGTCTCCAGCTGTTCTGTGTTAAACACTAAATCTACTAGAGAAAAGAATCTCAAATAAAAGGTTGAACATCTAATAGCAGTTTCTATTGGTTGGATTATGTTTAGATCATATAAAACATGTTAAAAATCATTTCCCAGGCACAGTTAAAACATCTGCTTTCTGGATTAGAAAGCTAGACGTTCAAATCCAAGTTGGGAAAAAAAAAGGCTAGCCAAAAGCTGTTTTCTTTAAAGGCCCTTTGCTGCAAACAAGTGAATTGAGTGTTTGTGATATCTTTCTATTATTCCAGAAGTCAGCCTCAGCAGACAGAGAAAGAAAGCAGATGTCCTACAGACTAAGACACTGTAATTTGAAGAACAATACAAGTAATCTTCCAAAAAACCAATTATTTAATTTGGGCTTTCCCTTATGTCATCCCTGCACTAAAACCAAGTGTTTTCCTTTGTCCTTTTAAGTCTGGAAAGAGGAATGGAAGTGTCTGGTTCTTTGACATTTCCACTAAGTATTTAGCACTGTGTATTGCTTTTCCACCAGTGCAGGGAATCCCAGCATGCATCCTGGCAATCTTATGTTTTCCTGTGTGCCTCACAGTTTCTGTACAGGTGATTTATCAGTTTCCTTTCACAACAGCACCTCGCTCTGGACCATGACTCTAAACTTCTTCCAACTATAAATGGCAATCTCATGGCAGAAGCTGAGTACCATGGGTCAGCTAGGCAGAATTTGCTCTTGATAGTGCTACGAACTCTTGTGATTTTAGCATAAACCTTTTGATACCTGGCATTCCTTAAAATTCCTAGATTTCTAGATGTGTTCTTACAAGAATCTGGCCTTATCCTCAAAAAAAAATATGTGTTTCTATTCTTGTGGTAACCCAGAAAAAAAAAACCCTCTTGAACATATGAATTAAAGTTCCCCAAATCTATTTTTTGAAATCTTGTAATTTTAAGCCCATCTCATGATTTTGGGAATGACTCACAACTTTTTTATTTTAGAAGTTCAGAGTACTGTAATGGAATGCAGAAAGCTGGTTACAGGGTGTTGACTCTTTTTGTCTTCAGTGGCTGACTTGCATAATTGAAGACAGATGAAAACATACTCTGGTCATCATTTTCAGAGCTATTTTGGGGTCAGACTTGTGAATAGAGATAGCTGAAAACATCTTGTAGTTACTTTTTGGTAATTGGGTTTTAATTACTTGTTTGTAAAAAGTATCTTGTTGTTTCACCAAAAATATCTTTCATCTGAATGCTGAGAACATGAACACTCCAAAGATTTTGGCTTTTAGATTTTTGTATAAAGGATATCCGAGGAACTAGGTTTTTTTTAATGATGTGGACTATTCAATGCTGGGTTTTCTGTAGCTGCTACAGAGGTATTATATATCATCAATAACAGAGAAAGTAATCATCTAAAAAATCTTTCTACTTCATGAAAACAGCAAATATTCCCTAAATTCTCTCCACAATTTTTCTTGAGTTTCTTGTATTCTGGAAACAGGCAATATACATGTGAGCCTGAAGGAAGTTTTAGTACAGAAGACAAGGAAAGCTTAGGAGGTCACAGTTATGTATTTTGCATGATCTATGGTGTCCATTTTTTTATAAGATACATGCCTAGGGTTAATTTGGTTTTGTATTTTGAATAGCCCAGATAGACTAGGACAAGAAAACATTACCTACACATAGGACAAGTTAGGTGGATGCAGAGACTTGCTATGGTGTAAGATTTTAGTAGTTATAATGAAATGAGACTGAGGGTGTGTGACAACTTGGCACTGTTTTGGCTTTCAACATGCTTAAGCAGTAGTCCACTACTGTATCCTGGGAGGACAAATTAGACACAACTTGCACAACAGTCCTTGGCCAGGGTTGAGTAAGGCTTACAGTGTGGCTAGACTGAACCAAGGCAAGGCAGCATCTCAGATTTGGGGATGTAACCCTCAAGAGATGTAGAGATGAGAGTAATTCAATCACCTTGCTACATGCAGGACAAAGGAGGCCATGCACCGTCTCATGCAGCTTGTAGCATTTACATTATAATTGAAACCAGAGCAGCCAGAGCAGGTTATTTAGCATCTGCAAAGCATCTTAGTAGATGCTTAATGAATTAAGGTAGCTTATGATTTTCAGAAAGCTGAGTATTATCACTTTAGTTGACAGCCTATCCCCAGACAGACAATTATGTTGCTGTTGACCTTCTTGTCCTTTTCCCTTTATCCTGCTCACAGCCACTTTCTGTTGTTTTCCCTTTTTACCTTTCCTTCTCTTTCCTTTGCTACCCTGAGGCAGGTAGAATGAGAATCCCCGTGGAAATGATTCATGTGTTGCTTCCTATGTTTCATCCTTCCCTGGTCTGTCTGAGTGTCTTCATCCTTCTGCTTGAATTCTGCTGGTTAAATCATCCTTTGCTGGACAAAGCCCCAATCTCCAGTAAAGCTTTGTTTGCTGTAAAGCCTCTCTTTGATGACTATTACTCTAGTAGTTCAATTCCTTGTAAACAAAGGTTAAGACTCTTTAAAAAGACTTTTTTTTTTTTTACAAGAATAAAAACTTTTTAGAACTTAAGAAAATGACTCAAATTGGTAAAATAACCTGGTGGCTAGAAAATCTCAGTTTCCTGACTTCAGCTCTATGTCATGACTAACACATTTTTTTTTTCTCCAGTTCAGTATTTTTTTTTTCTATTAAAACAAAAAGCTGATTTCACATTGATTTTCATAAGAAGATCTAGGCTATACAGGAAACATTAGCATAAAAGCAATACTGATTTTTTTTTTTTTTTAAATAACAGCAGTTGCAAGACAGAAGAGGACATCTTGATGTCTTCTCTTGGAACATTTTTGTTATTCTCAGATATTACTGGAATAATTTCATTAATCAATTGTCTTCCTACTAGGTGTTATTTAGCTGTTCTGTCTCAGTATTCAGATACTGTGTCAAAGTGAAATCTAGTCTAGTTACTGCTTTTGATCCATTTTTGGACAATATAAACTCTTTAAAGAGCAGAATATGGATTACTGGAATAATTATGTTGTTCATGCTCAAGTATTTTTTTTCAAGCAAAATGTGTGTATAAAAGTAGTTCTGAATGGAATGCAAAGCTTCATGCTTAAACAGAAGGGATTTTCAAGTCCCAGCATTTTATAGTTACGCAATCTTTGGCAGTTATTAAAGAAAATATGTGTAAAGCAAGAAAAGAAAAAAAAATGATAGCTATGGCATCAGTATCTCCCTTGAAATTGTATGTGTGCAGGTCCAGCACATTGTACTCCTAGTGCTCATCCAGTTGACCTGCTGATAATGCGATACTTCTCTTTTCCTGAGTTAACAAGTATAGGCAAAAATACCTTGGTGAGATCCCGCTAACTGTAGATTTTAGTCATCTGAAAGTGAAGGATCTTGTCCAGCATCTTCTCTAGTCAGCTCTTTTTTGGCTCTTTTGTAAGCTGTCTCTGGTCTTTGGTATTTGGGGCAATGCAGAGCACATCAACATGGGTGAACAATTTTAATACACTGGCCTAATTCTTTGAGCTCTATGCAGATCTCTAGAAGGTCCAAAATTGTCACATGCCAGCCCTGAGGAACATTTCTTTTGTTGGACAGTTCCTTGGTCAGACTAGGAGCAAGGTAAAAAGGTCACCAGTAATTGCATTATAAAAGCTATTAAAAAACTGCAACTGTCAGTGTGAAACCTAGAACAGTGCCTAATAATACTATTTCCATTTTTCAGCATTTGAAAGAGCTAGTCCCAGAAGAAAAGATTCCCACTGACATAGTCAGGAACTGATCTGAGCCTGTGAGGAAACCCACCATGACAGTGTGAAGGCAGCTGGAGATGGAACTAATAAAAGCTCTAGATGGATATACGGAAACAACAGAAAAGTGATAAAAGAGTGGTAAAAAAGAACTGCAGGTTCATCTAACAACAGCCTTTGATGTGTTTATATAGTTTGATAATATTCTGATGTAGCTTGCATCGAGCAGAATTTATGTGGTGTAGACCAAGTATACATAAAGTGCACGTTCTCTGACATTTAAAGGACGTTTTACTATGCAGCAAGTACTGAAAGTCTGAAATGCTCAATGATGCAGAAGGCTGCCACAGATACAGTTTTTCCCAAGGTGGTTATAACAAACTCATGTTGTTCAGTTTTTAGACATACTTTACCCTTTCAAAGGGTGAGGATAAGAAACAAATATTTAACCCAGTAGCTCTCTAGCAGATGTAAGCTGGAACCATTCCAGTCCACTTTAACCCCTGGACATAATGTTTACTCACTAGACAGTCGAATGCCCAGCTGTTATAACATGCACAGCTCTGCTCCAGCACCCAACACAAGTAGGTGTATTTATACAAGCTTGAGGGATTACTTACAGACAAGTAACACACATAAGACGATGCTAATAGACAGCTACCCTACAGAAAGCAGAGCAAAGGAAAGGCTCCATGTTCAAAGGAAGTCTAGAGTTCGCAAAATAAAATCTGCAAATGAATTTCTGATCTACTCATGGAGAAAATTATCAAGAGTACAAGACAGTAGGGCTTCTTTTCCAACGTGGTACTTCTGCCCTGCAGTACCGTTTGAGGTGGCCATGAGCCACACAAAAGGCAGAACTGAAATTTATTTACTCTCATTTTCCTTGGAGTCCTAAATCATATTTCTGCTTTTAACCCTATATGGTTCCAAATGAGAAAACAAAATATAAACCAGTATTTTTTTCTGAATTTCTGTGCTTTGCTCTCTCTCAGACGGAGTCTAGCTTTGGTTCTTTTTCAATTTCTCTCTATCCTTACCTATACAGCCACCCATCTCTCATTCAGCCTGACCTCCTTGCTCACAGATGAGTCTGCTGGGATGCCAGCCTCTTTTGCTGCTAACCCTAATCTCATTCTCCTCCTTTCCAACACAATGTACTGGGTCACGTACTCTGTAACCAGACAGCTTTCCCACTACTTGAGTGCTAGTAGGTGGCTGGCAATCGATGAGCCAGTAGGCTTGTCAGATTGCTCTGATTTATAGACATGTGTAGTTAATTTGCATCAATAGGCCCTCCTACGCCTTTCATTAAGTCCTTCAAAGCCACATTCATCAAGTCCTTCAAAAGTTTTGGCGCTCTGACTAATCTCAAAACTATTTATTCTTTATTCCTGTGCCTCATTTAGTTATTGAAATCCCACTTTATGGCATTTTCCTATTAAATATGTAGTTTCCCAAAGGCTAATTAAATACCTAAGCACTGGTAGCACTGTTTTGGCAAACATTTACTATTCACTTTACAGTGGTAGAAATTACTCTGAGTCAATATTTTTGTTGGAAGTAGTCTTTCCAGGCCGAAGAGAGATTTTTTTACTAAAGGGATGTAATCAGAAAGCAACATTGTCTTCATTTGTACCGTGACTTAATTTGCAAAATGTTCCTGATTACATTCACTACCTATAGGCCCTTTTGAGGCAATAGGAAGCATTGCCTAATACCCAGAGCAAAGGATGAAGAGCTTTTAGGACATCATGGTCACAGTTACCATGACTCCTTCTGCGAGCATTTCAGGACATCGTCTTTGACTAGCTTTGTCTCTGATGAAATGAGGTCATGAATAGGCATCTTGTATTTCACAAATGAGTTGAAAGAATTTATGTTTATAAAGTGTTTTGAACATGAAATGTACCACGTAAGGAAAATTACAGCCAGTCCCACTACATTTTTTAAATCCAAAAATGTGATTTTCTATGATTTCACACCTATGTTTATGAGTGAACTGTTAGGTGAGGGAACAGTTAGCCCTACAAGCAAACAGCAATGTTTTCACTAATGGCAACAGGAAAATATGAGTCTAAAAACCATTAAACGCCTGTAGTAAGAGAGTATTGAGCTAACATTGTCCATCTAGACAGCAAAGGTCAGATGCTGCCTTGCCATACAGTCCTGTCCATTTTGCCTGGATAGCATAGAGCAGAAACTTAGGTTGATTTTTGTCCTTTCTGTGGAGATCCCTATAACCATTTTGACAATCAGCTCAGAAACTGCAAGCTGCAGCTTCCCCCTCAACTCCTAGGCAGTGGGGAGTGCCTATCAGAAGCACAGTTATGCTGGTAATGTTTCCAAGGAAAACAGCATGATGAGGGAATTGCCCATGGGAAATCCTGCGTGTTAACAGTGAAACATGTATTTGCTCGGTTTGGCACCCAGTGCCATGGAGAGACAAAAATTTGCATTTCCTATAAAAAAGGAAGGTGATGCCATCTGACCTCAGCACCAGCAATCAACTGCAGTCTTCTTTCAGATTTTTGTTGCAGACAGCTTTGAATGTGCAGGCTTAGGTCAGAAGGAGGTTGAAGGCTTCCTGTGATCTCACCATCTCCAGAGCCTTGCTAAAATCTTTGCAGACAAAGGTGGAGTAAGAACGGGAGCAGTTCGTGTTGGGGAAAGCTGGCAGACAGATGTTACCTCAGTGGTCCTTGGGTCACGGGTACCTGGGTCCAGCTCAGCTTGGAGGAGTGTAAGGTGGCGGCAGGATGACTGAAAGGAAGCAAGCCCTGCTTGTTCTAACTGAATTGGTTTGCCCCATCCTAGCGCTGTAGAAATGCTCACACAGAAGCAAAGAGGTGGGCGCATTCATGGGGATGAGTTCATTTTGCACTTAGAGTGAGGATTCTATTTCTTCATTAGGCGACAAGATTTTCCATCTTCCTCTTCAATATAGAATAGATTCTTTGAGAATTTCTATTCATATAGAGGTTAGAGCCAATTGCTGTTTGCATATCATCCTACAGAGGTTTGCACTCCTTGCGATATGGTGAGGTTAGGTTCTCTTTCAGTTTTCTGACAGGCTGTTTTTTTCAAGGCACATGCTAAATTTGCAGGCCAAACAGTGCTTGTATTATTATTCCCAATGCCTTGGTAAGTAATGTACAATATTTAGAGGCATTGACCAGTCACATAAGTGAAGGCAGGGAGCCTGAGGATGCAGCCTTGGAAGGGTCAGCAGGCAATGAGCAGCTGTGTGTGTCACAGTCAAACATTTTTTCCCCCATCTTCCTTTCCAGTAGCATCTGTTTATCTCAAGAGAATGGGTGAGATATGTCCTGGAGAATAGCTGAGTTCAGAAACTTTTGAATGAAATGGAGGTATTTCCCATGGCCTAACTTCCGCATTGACAGGATTCAAACCCCTTTGTCAGATGGGATGAATTCAACATCTTTGCTCCCAAATGGAAGCTTCCATGTTCACAAAAGCATCTTCCTCAGAGATTCAGAATAAATCATTTAGCTTAGAGTTTAAAATTAGTTGTAAAGTAGGTCCTTTAAGAAATTCAGCATTCAGTATCACAAGGAAAGAGTTTTACAGGTTCTCCAAACTTGCTAGAGTGTTAAAATTCATTCAAATCTTTCACATAAGCTGGTGTGACTTTGTAATCAAGATGGTCAAGGGCTCCGTAGTTCTCCCTGCATACTTAGCTCCTCAACAGCCTACAAAGAGAAAATGTCACTGTTGATTTCTCTCATCTTAAGGATGGGAACTAAGTACTACACTAAGTCAGACACTGACATAGGCTTTATTGAATAAATAATTTTTAAAAGTCATTGGCCACATCTACATGTTGAAAAATGAAACATATTGAGAGGAAAATGGTAAATACCCGGTTTGGGGGACATTTTCTTGAATCCATGCTACTTTAACATGCAAGTTCAACTCTAAGAGTGTGAAAAAAAAAAGTCTTTCTGCAGTACATAGGTAAACCAATCTGCTACCCACATGGTCTACTAATACTGGCAGCCGGCCAGGGAACAGATCTCAATTAAACAGATTAGGCCAAAGAAAGCATAAATACAGAATTCAGGCAAATTACCAAAAATTGCCCTCATTCAAGCATACCTCTCATTTGAAGTCAAAGTATAAGCTGCACTGAAATGTCAAAAGTGCATTTGAAAGACCTTGGCAAGCTTGCACAGGATTTGATACATGTCAGGAGGCAGCACAATACGAAGCCACTTCACTTGAACACAGGCTGGATGTGTTTGAAATTCATCATATCGAAGCCAGCACTTGCTTTGCAGGCCTCGTTAGAATAACCAAATGATACAATGGCTTCTTTCTAAATAAACAAATGGGGCTCATAGGCTGCTAAGACTTTTTTTCAAATACTCCGGCTCAGATCTGATCAGCTGCCTCAGAAACCAGACAGACTGCCCTCTATGTTGGCTGGCAGGAAGGAGATTTTATCTCTTGTGTGCTTAGGCCCCCATAATTGCATCTCGCTCCTGACTCCTTCAAAATAACGAGTGTATCCTCCCCACGATTTGCAGAACACATGCGGAGGAAATAGCAGGGCTGCAAGCTAACTGGCACAAAAATTCTAACCAGATGATGGAAAAAAAAGTTTGTCAAACTGAGAGCACTTGAGAGATTTTCTTCTTCCAAAAGGACTGTATATAAACCAGTAAATAGCCTCTCCTGGAATCGATTGACCCTATCTTAAGAAAGCTGTTACTTGTTATTCCAGTACCATTTTGCCAAGCACTGTTTTAACATACACAGGAAGATTCCAGGGTATAATATTCCCCGTTTATTGGCAAGCATATAAAGTATGTTTGAAAGAAAAGGACAAAAATCCCCAAAAGCAATAAATGACACTCGGGGGGGGGGGGGGCTCATAAAACAGCATTATTTTCCCAACTTTGTTAAATAAAAAAGGTGATTAAAATACTTCCAGAAACCTAATGCTTGTTTCGCTGAGATTTTCCTTGAAATTATTATCTTTTTCTCCCCACTTGTCCTTGCAGCCCTGGAGCATTTACTTCAGCTCCTTCAGAAGGAGCCTGCACTACTCAGTACTGGAACAAGTTATTTTGAGGCCAGATTTTCAGGTGAAGCATCAGTGAGTCATTAGGAACCACAGCTCATGGTGTTAGCGTTTTCCCATCTCCAGAGGCTTTCCTGCCTCGTTAACACACTCACTTTCAAAAATAACACTTATTTACCAACAGTAATTCACCAAATACCTCTGACAAGACCAAGTAAAATTAATTCTGTGTTGCTAAAATAAAATTATGGAGCCAAACCTGCAGACTGTACAAATAAATCTGCCTCTTTTTAAGGGAGTAGCACTACTGTTCACCTACTGAGGACTGGGCCCCCATCTAAATTTGAAAGAAAATTTCCCTAGCAAAGATATGTGTGAATGGAGTCTACTGTGAAATAATACAGTTGGGATAAGCTTCACTGTGAAATCTGTGCTCAGACTGTTGCCAAACATGCCCAAGATGCCTTGACTACCATCAGTCACTGTCATCGTTCACTCTAGTCTTTGATGTTATTGCCACCTGCACCTTGTCTTGCCTGTGTCCTTGGTATCATTGCTATAACAGTTTTTGAAAGGATATTTCATGGACAATTCTGCACTTTCTATCTAGATTCATTTCAAGAGTAGAGAAGACTCCTGTGAAGCAGAGTAACTTCATCTAGAGAAAAGATAAAATAAAGTGGGGGAAAGACTGGTATTCCTTTAAAAAAATCAGAGAAGGGATTTCTGTGGAAGGATCCTGAGCAGTCATCTAGTCTGTACCTTGCCTGAAGGCAGGGTCAGCAATGCTCCCCATCACCGCAGCCAGATGGTTGTTCAACTTGTTTTTAGAAACCCGCAGTAACGGTATTTTCACACACCTTGGTACACACTATCGGAGTGCTTTATAGCCTTACTGGTAGAAAGCATTTCCTCTAAACCACTTAATACACCCTTGGTGTAACTTAGACTCAGTGGACATGGAAAAAAAATATTCCTTTCTGGTTATAATTTCCTTTTACGTATTTTAAGAATACATTAATTAGTGTAGCTACCTCTTCTTTAGAGTTAACACTCCCACTTGCTTCAGTCTTTCTTTGCAGTTTGTATTTTCTAAACTTTCTAAACTTCTGATCATGGTCCCTCAGATTATCTCTTAGTGATCTTCTCCATGCCTGGCCTGCAAAGTCCTCTCTTCAGAGCTTCATGGCTGTGCTGACTTGCATTCACTATAGCCCTCAGCTTCTTTTCTGTTCTACTACTGTTTGGCCAGTCCTCTCCCATCCTGTCTTTGGACAGCTTCTGAGATCTCTGAGATGTCTGAGATCGTATCTCAGAAGATAATGGAGCTGCATTTACCCTTATTAAAATATGTTTTCATATTTCTTGATCTTCTTTGCAGCGACCAAGCTTGCTGACCTATGGACTGAGAAGATGCCGAGGAGCACTGTACAGGAGCTTTCGCTGTGCATTGCTTCACAGCCCACTTTGTGGTGCCTTCAGACCTTGTGTTCCTCCTCCTTTGTGTTCTTGCAACAAATGGAATAACCTTCTGTCAGCCCGAGCTGTTGTAAGGGATAAGAACTTCACATCAGTCTCATATTACATCTCCTGTGACATATTCATTACAAATAGATCTGCCCTAACAAGGTTAGTAACTGGTTTTACAGCTTACTTTTATTTTGAGCACTGGGGAATGATTCTGCACTAACATCAGGCAGCCTGATGTCCTGTTTTCGCCTGACTGAAAAGTTTCCACTAAGATCAAAAATCTCTCTTTTTCTTTTTCTTTTTTTTTTTTTTTAATTAAAATGGTTCAGAGTACCAGGTAACTGGTTCTCAGAATTTACTGCTAGTTCTTTTTTAATCTGGGAGGAGACATTTTTCTGAACTGCAAAGGTGTCTCAGCAGTCATAACCTCTGGCTATAAAAAAGAAAGGTGAAAACTGCCCCCAGATAGGTTGTACTCTGATCAAACCAGAATTTTCCTTGGGGAATATGAGCACATGACTGTGAAACCTTAAAGACAAAGATATGAGAAAAGTGTTTGTTTCAATGTGTACATTTAAGTAGATATCCTCAGTGCTTCCATTTTTCAGAAAACTTACTTTGAAACTGTTTGGATTACAAAATTTAAACAAGGTCCATAGAAGAAGCAAGTGCTCAGTAGCTTTGTTAGTGGATTGATAGTGAAACTTTGTGTGCTTAGGTGCACCTTCACAGCCTATACTGAAGAGGAATTGGAGTTATTTGTGCAAGTAGAGAATTCAGTGTTTTATGTTGCTGCAGCGTCTGACTTTTTAAACTTCTCTTACTGGAAAGCTTGTTTTGCCAAGTTTGTTTTCCTTCGAGTATGAAAAGCTTTAGTTTCGATTCTCTCACCACTTCACTGGCAAAAGGGGGGCTTCCTATTGTTTTTAGATTTTCTTCATTTTTCTTCCATAGTGTTGCTTTGCGCTTGATGGCTCTCTGTTAAAGCCTCAGTTTTTTTTTTTCTCTTGAGTTAACTAGCCAACTGCTTCTAGGAAAGAACGGGTAATTGTTGTGAAAATTTAGGGACATTAGGCATGCTCTAACTTTCAGTGTACAGCCAAGTGGTTCTTTGGCTTCTTGCCTTTGGACTGATTTTGTGTTAGTCTTCTGCCAACTTTCATTTAATATTTACCAGACAGTGGGAGAGTCACAGGCCAGTTTGAATAGGTGCAAAAGTTGGACCTTTGTGGAACTTTCCATTACAAGTACCAGAAGAGCTACAGTACACCCCTTTCCACCATAAATGCCTACACCTGAGAGGGAAGAAACTTTACCCTGTTTTGTAGGTAAAGACCTGGAAGCCAGGACAAATGAAAAAATCCCTGATAACATGCAGGAATTTACATAAGGAGCAAGACATAACCCCCGTGTCTGTGGTGGCAATGCAGCTTAATTTCCATTGGAGATGGGGCCTGTCTGAATCCTTGTATCTGCTTTCACTATCTGAGCCAAATATGTCCAACAGTACACTTCAGTTTTCCAAGGTACCCAGTAGCAGCTGTTACAGATGCTATGGAAACTCTGGCTACCCAGCCTGGCAGGGACCGCAGTCTCTTGTCTGGAGCACCCAAAACTCCATCAGCACTCCAAAACCATGCCCATGTTTGCTCAACAGACACCTTTCTCCCTGCTTATGGATTAATTTCATTGCTTAAAGAGAATCTTCCTTCTGCTGTGGAAGCCTTTCCAAAAGGCTTGTTGTAAAAAGCTTCTTTTTTTTAATCCCAATATTCAATCTTCCACATTTTTTTTTCTCTGTTAAGCTTTGGACATTTTGACTGTATTTTAGTATGTTTTCAACAGACATTGCCTTCAAACTACCTGGCTGCCTCAAGTGTTTCTGCAGATTTTCAAATGTTGTCCCCAAACATTTATATTTTGTTTACATTCTTTTCTTCTTTCTTATTTTTCCTATTAAGTTCAGATATTATTGAATGTCTTATCAGTGGATTTGTGGTATAATATAGTAAGCATTATGTTTGAAAAAAAGAATTTTCACTATAGAGTATCTTTTATCATTGTATGGTAAATATTTCTTGAGCTTGTTTACAGTATTCTTTCATACCACTCTTTTGTCATTTGAGCTTTTGAAAATAACGCTATAAAACATTAACCCTCAGTTATCCTTGTCTGAAGCTGAATTAATTCAGTTGGTATTTTCCTGTAATGCTGACTCAGCTTTGTGCTTGGATGGGATGTCTTAAAGTAAGAGATAGGTGCATGTTTTCATATTTGGTTCAAAGCAGTAAGGAAAATACTAAGAACTATTGGGAAAAGAATAGTCAATAAACCAGAAAATATCATGTCACTGAACATCAACCTGGTACACCTATGTCTTGAGTACCACCTTCAGTTCTGGTTAGCCCACTTTAAAAAAAAAAATTGCCACATTTGCAAAGGCAAAGAAAAGGGCAAACTGGTTAATAGAAATACAAGACAAATTCCATGAGGAAAGAGCAAAAATAGACTTGGATGAAGGGGAGATAAAACAGCCCACTCTCCTCGCCCACTAGGGGAATCAGGGAGAGAGATTTTAACAAAAAGCTCAAGGTTTGAGATAAGGACAGGGAGAGATCACAGAAGGTACCATTATGGGCAAAACAGACTCAACTTGGGGAAAAATATTTCAATTTATTATTAATAAAACCAAAGCAGGATAAGTAGAGAGAGAACAAAACCAACTTCCCCACACTCCTCCCTCTTCCCAGGCCTAACTTAATTTCAAATTATCTCTACCTCCTCCTCCCAGCGAGTGGCACGGGGGGAATGGGGGTTGCAGTCATTTCATCACACGTTTTCTGCTGCTCCTTCCTCCTTGGGGGAAGAACTCACTCTTATTCTTTCTGTGCTGCAGCATGGGGTCCCTCCCATGGGCTACAGTCCTTCGCGAAACTGCTTGGGTGTGGGTCATTTTTCCACAGGGTGCAGTCCCTCAGGAACTGGCTGCCCCAGCGTGGGCCCTCCACGGGCCACAGCCTTCTTCAGGCATCCACCTGCCCCGGAGTGGGGTTCCTCCACGGGCTGCAGGTGGATCTCTGCTCCTCTGTGGGCCTCCATGGGCTGCAGGGGGACAGCCTGCCTCACCATGGGCTGCACCACGGGCTGCAGGGGAATCTTGTCAGAAGTGACTTTACTCCTCCCCCCGACTTCTTCACTGACCTTGGCATTTGCAGCCATTCCTCTCACAAGAAATTCTTTGCAATCAGGCCCAGGCAGACGCCTCTCAGGTTTTCTTCACATCTCTCTTCACTTCTCTCCGCCAGGCCTGGCCAAGTTGGGCCCAGACAGCCGCCTGGCGGGAGGCCAGACGGTGAGGACTGCAAGGCCCACAAGGCTCGTGCCTCCCACTCTCTGCCCCAGCTTCTACTTTGTCACTTCTTTTTTTATTTTTTGCTTCTTAAATATGTTATCACAGAGGCATTATCACTGTCACCAATTGACTCAGCCCTGGCCAGCAGTGGTTGTTCCTCCCTGGACCCAGCCAGGTCCACCAGACAAAAGGGAAACTTCTAGCAGCTTCTTGCACAAGCTGCCACTGTAGCCTCCTTCGCTACACAAAACCAGCACAGGTGAATTCAGAGAGTGATCTGACAATTACATCAAGGTTGTTGTAAAGTGTAATGAAAACCTCTGGCTTTGGGACTATAGTATCCTTTCACTCATTTTTCTATCAAAATTTTCATTTTCTCGCTGGTGGGCAAACTTGCTTTGAGGACCTCAAGCCACCATTTTCTTGACCACTTCCCAAATGACATTATTCTACAATGTAAAAGACAAAAAAAACCACTCTAGTATTGCTACCATATTTTTACTATTGTTTTCCTTCCTTTTAAAAAGAGGTCGTGAGACCCTTCTTAATTTACAACAGTTACGTAGTTTATGTGGTTGACATTAAAAGTGTGTCACCACAAAAGCCAAATTTTGCTGTCAATTCCACCGACAGAAATCCAGGCATCCCACTGTTCCATATTACACTGTGCAGCTGATTCAGCTACAAATATGTGAAATTTTACAGACCTAGATCCTCGCTAAGTAATGAAAGGCTCAGAAAGAGGTTGGTGATTTTTCAGCAGCAGTAAAAACCCCACTGTTTTTCTTCAGTATTGTAAACAAGTCCCTAGAAGAAAATGAAAAATATTTTTCTATAGCTTGATTTAGTTTTGCCATTAGGTGGGAGAAAAATGTAATAGAAAGCTAATATTTGCTTGGGGTTTGCTTTCTGTTTTGGCCAAGAGAACAAATTCTTCTAGCTATTTGTGAGACTTCTGATCTGTTTTCACATGCTTCTCACTGTGGAAAGCAGACACAAAAGCTCATTGTTATTCATAATTCGTGCTATGGGGTATCCAAAGTACAACTAGGTAACTAACATGAGTACCATGTATTAGGTACTGTACAAAAAGCAGCAAGAAGTGTTTCCTTGCCCCGAACAAATGGGAATATATTTGCTTAAGTACTGTAGAAACCCTGACTGTTAACATTTCATTCCTCTGCCTTTTGGTCATATTTATAGCACCATTTGTTAGCCTTTCTGGCTTGGTTTATGTGACTTGATCTGAAAATATGTTAAAACAATTGTCACAATGTGTATGAATGGACAGGAAGATGGCTTTGCAATCGAAGTGGCAAAGTGGGGAACATTTTCTTTTTTTTTGTATATATTTAATGAGTATGACTATGAGAAGAAATATGACAACAATATAATTTAGAAACAGTAAATGAACCATTCACCATACTTTATGTTGATAGTATTATACTTGATGTCCCCAGTGTTGCAGTGATGTCATTTTCTTTCCCGAGAAGTTACTATTCATAAACAATGACCAACATAGTGCTTGAACTGTAGCAAGCTTAGAAAGTATTCATTTGAATTTTTCTCTTTTTCTCACTCCAATATGAAGGCTCACTCCATAATGAATTCCACAGGTTTCTACTCCTTTAACGACATTCCTTGACGTATGGCAAGTCAATGTGCCTCTTTCTGATGAATAAGGTAATCTCTCCTTCCCTTACAGACTTGGAGACAGAGTTTTCTTCATCGAACCGAGTTAAATTATGGCACTCTACCACCTTTGGACACTGAGTGAAACTGAACCTACTTGGGAGTCTGGCAAGGGCTAGATCATTCCTGGCATACAGTGGCACCAGCATCACTGATGCTATCCTATCTGTGTCCCTTTCACTCAGAAAGTTAACAGCACAAGAATCAGGAGTTTTTGAACATGTTCAGCAGCCTTTAATGTGACAATTTTTTCCAAAGAGCACCACATGAGGTACATATTTAGTAGAGGAAACCTGCCTATGTCCTCCAGTGAGCTTCTGCAGCCTTCACACTTCCACAAAGGCTGCCAAGTGTCTCCCAAAATTATACTAATCATTAACGCTGATAACATTTGCCTTCTGGAGTTACCAGTCCTGCTCATAACGTCCCCACTGTCTATCCCCTGGCTTGCTACAGCTTGCTGCTGCTGTCTCTTTGCATGTCCAACCTTTGCATGATTCTCAGCCTCAGTATTGGCAGTTTTAACAGTTTTATTACAACAGCCATTGCATTTGATATGCTTTTGCTAAAAACCTCAGCTGCCAGACTCCAGTGAGTCTGTATAATCTCTGCTTTCACTTGTTAGGAAAAGAGCATTTGTATCCCTCATGGTTGCAGAGGAAACTGTGGGAACACAAAGCAAGTGAACCTGAAAAGCTCAGAAACCACAAGGCGACCAAAAAGGGACTTAGTTAAAAAACAAAACAAAACAAAACAAAACAAACAGACCAACGTATCACTTTTAAGACACTATCATGGCAATTTTTTTTCCAGCCTTTCCTCGTGGTTTTGGTATGCAGTACACCTAGAGCTTTGAGCAGATGCTGAGTACAACTCCCTGTAATTATGCTAATAAAAAAAAATCAGATCAGAATAAAACTCCCTCCCTCCCTGGGTGCACTCTACATTTTCTTCATCTGACGCAATCTGAGTGAGTGAGTGCAGAAAATACTCCCTAAACATAAACCATCCAGTTTCTAGCTGAGCTTCCTTTCTAGAAGAATGGAAGAAAATGGCTGTATTACTTGCTGTTATTCACAAATTACCGAATAGCCAATCGAATTAAAAATAAGTTTTAAAGAGCCAGACAAAGATATCTGAGGATTTTAAAAGCGAGAAAGTACATGCCAAGGGCCATAAGGTCTGCCAACCCTTGCATCCAATATTAAACAATTTTTGATTAATTTTTCATCTGTTACTTTCACTTGTTTAAATAGTAATGCTGCTGACATTAAAAGCCCTGACATAACAGCGTAATTTTTCAAGACAGGCTAACTTCAAAAGACTTGCTGGGAGATGATGAAAGGATGCAGCAAACTTACAAGGAGTTGGCCTCCAAATTCATCATTCAAATAAAATAATAATTGGCTCTGCAGATTTCTTTCAAGCATGAATCACTCTGCCCAGGCATCACACATTTATCCCAGATAGAGAGGTAGTGCTGCATGGGGCCCTTTCATGGCTCTGCAGGTCTTACACAAGGTAATGAAAGGACTCCCAGCAGCATCTGGTATCAGTTTCTCCTTTGCCGTGGCAAACTGCTGGTGTTATAATCAACTCTCCATGCCATTTGTTTTTTTTCTTCCTTTGTAGTCCCTGTGAGAAGTTTCTCTCTCAGATTTTTGATTTACTGTTGGGTTATTTCTTTGTAGTTTTGTGGTAATTTCTGACAAATGGCCAAGCACTTTGAAGTTCGTTCTTCAGAAATTATTTCTTGGGCTGGGGGAAACAGAGAGACCAAAGTTCTGTTGATTCTGGGTCAACCCAAAAGAAGAATTATATAGCATTAAATGCAGGGAAATGCAAGATTTCACTGGAACCTGAGACCTTGTGTATCTGCTGTCTGGTCTGTGAAGAAGGACACAATGTCAATTCCAGGTATCATCATTTTGTCAGTCCAGTCAAAGGCTTTGGCTCTTGTTTTCTGGCTCCCTCAAGAAAAAAAAAAAAGTGGATCAAGGTTTTGAAAGGTGACATAACAGTGCACTTTCTAGCTTTTTCAGAGGTCTCAGGACCTCACAGGTTTCCTTCACTTAAGTATACGATCCTGTGAGTTCATCTGCAAATGAAGTCCGTGCTGATGTTTTCATAGAAGTTTCTCCTAGCTGGGCTGACCCATTATCAATATACATGGCTTTTTCACTCTTTGCTTCCTTTGATTTGACATTTTAGAGCAAAGGTGCTGACAGATACCACCACAGTACAGTATTTGTATAAATGCTACCAAGAAAAGTTTGTTCTCAGATCTGGAAGACCACATGGGAATAGTGTACTGTGTTCATTACATTACCTTCAATTTGACCAAGAAAGGACCACCTTGTACACCTACTCGTAAATTGTCTCAGATAGTGTCCGTAACAGCCTTAATGATCTCTGAAGTTCCTTCATAGCAGTCCATGCTTAGAAAATGTAACTGCCCTTGAACAGAGACCTGGTAAGCTTGAAACATCCCATCTTCTGCTCAAGGAAATGCCACCAGGCCCTTTGCCTTATGCCTGTCTTCCCTCTTATTGCAGTAAAGAAGGCAAAGAGAAAAAAAATGAAATGCCTGTGAATTCTTTTCATAATAATATAACTACTGAGCACCTAGAGGAATTGCCCACAGCAGGCTTCAATCACCTTATAAGAGGTTGTTTTTCAGACAAGGCAGACTCAACCAGCAGAGAGTTAAAATGATAAACATAGAGGACAGATGAATTGGTGGCCACTGAACAATCTGCACTTCAGGAAAGCTGCCCTCTCACTCAGTCTTGGGAGCCTTGAGGCTACGGCAGAGGAAGGATCACCTTGTTTTTGTAAGTCTTGCTTTTTAGAAAACTGAGTGATAAGCTAGTGGGTCAGACAGAGCCTCCCTGTGACCCAGTGTAAGTATTCTTCTATTCTTTAATTCTTCTGCTTTTGCCAAGGCTGTAAAGCAAGACTGAATATTTACACAGGGCTTTGTATTGTTTCTACGTGAGACTCCTGCTCTCTGTACTTTCACACTCTTTGTCTTGGGTACAAATCTGGGTTGTGATTTTTTTAAAGTTGCCTTGGATGTTTCAGAGGAAGAAATTCATTTAATGCCTCAGAGTGCTTTCAAAACCTTCATCTAAATGTTTAGGAATTAAAACTGGTTATAAATAACCTCTTGCAATCTGAAGACTTGATATGCTTAGCACATGCTGCGGAGTTCGGGTTCATGTCTGTCTAGGCCTAGTATTCAGACACAGTCTCTAAAATACAGTTTCCATCAACAATCATGTTAAACCATTCACGCTGCAGGAAGGCCAGAGATGTTGCTGCTTTTTGAGCAGATAGTTGTTCCACCATCACCAAACTCTGGAGCAGCTGTTATTAGAAAATTTTCAGCCCCCCCCCTACTCCCAAACCACTCAAAGTGCTCCTCAGAGGCTGTCTGCCCTGTGCCGGGTGCCAGCCTGCAAAAAGCAAGAGGCCGTTCACCTCATTTTCAGCTGCAGGAGTACAAGTTAAACATTAACTCCTTTCCCTAGGAAGGGCAACTTGTCCTCCCAGCCTGGGGTGTGTGCTCCTTGCCGTGGGAGGGGAGTGCAGTAGCGGAGGTACAGGAATCTCCTGCCTTTTGAAGCTGGTCCAAGAGGAGTCCTTTCACATGGCAGCTCATGGAAGGAATTAATACACTGAAAGAACTGTTACCTTTACAGGACTTCTTTTTAATTGAATAATTTAATTTCCAGTGTTCACAGCTGCCTGGAATGCAGTTATCCTTTGAGTCTGCCCGTAGGAACGCTGAGGATTTATGTAGTGTACTCAGCAATAAGAAGGGAATGGCATTGCTTTGATCTTGTGGTTTTTTTTTTTATTTTACAGTAGGTGATAATATTCAAGATGATATATTCTATGTTCAGAGAGGTAGTCACTTTCCTTGTGTTTATTTTCACATTGTATCTTCTTCAGTTTCAGAAGAAGACCAAAATACTTTCCTTTCCCTTTGTTGTATGGTCAATTGACCAATGTAAAATCATGAAATGCTTTCTTAGAGAACAAAAGGTAGCCTGTTTCCCACTGATAAAATAGCTGTTTTAGCACCTGTAAATCTGTTTTGCATTTAGTGGAAAACTTTATTCCATGCTGATAACAGGATCAGAAAATGGGCTCTGACAGCATGTTGTGATTTTACAGTATCCAGGGGTAAAACCTGAGCTAATTATGAGCACATGGCTTTCAAGAGTCATACTTTTATATTTAACCCCATAAATCTTGTTAAGTGAAATCCAAACCTATGTCTACAGCATTTGCTAATCATTAGGTTATTAATTGTTTTTGTTTCTTTATTCATACAAGCTGGGAGTGTTTGGAGTTTTGTTTTTAAAGTAATGGCTGCAAAAAAATAGGAAGTACTTTCTTTCCCTGCTGTAACTTCACAGGAGGTGTTTCTGCTGAACTGCTGAAGCTAAAAAACCTGTTGGCCTCCTAAACAAAGGCCTCTGTAGAAGAGTTTTTCAGCACTGCAATTTAAATGGTGTCTAGTTTCAGGCCAGAATACCAAGGTCATAATTTTAGGCCATAGATGGCTCTCCCAGATGTCTTTGGTCAAGTTAATCACAGTTTGCCTGAAGGTTGCACTTTCAGGTAATCCATCAAGGCATAATTCTAAATCAAAACCTTCTTCCAGTTCAATAAGTAGCATATTTTTAGTTTGTGTTAAGACTGACATTGGACAGGAACTTAAACTGGTTTAGAATATTAGGCAATATTACTGGTTACTGTCATTTGTCACAAATACTTTTGGAAAAGTATGTTTTGATAATTGTTATGAAAAAGTTCCCTGTGGATTTTTTTTTTCAATCCTATTTTAAACTCAGGTAGGAATTACTATATGGTATTTTTAAGCCCTTAGCCAGCATTAATACTCATTGTTTAAGCTGCCCACTGCTTTATGCCACTCTAGACAGAAATATATCTTGGTCTGATACTTCCATCAGAGTGGACTTCAGACATGGTGTTTTGATTAACTGAGCATGCAAGATTTGTGGTTGCGTAGAGGAGGCCAAATCCTGAATTGGGATGGAAATATGTCTCTGAATGGAGTGGGGCAGTTGTCAGCATCTACAGACCATCTACCGCCCATGTTTGTGTTCAAGGAGGGTTACAAAGCAAAGGAAGATGTTGTGAAAAGCTGTGGATACATGGAAAAACATAGAAATCATGAGATGCTGGAAGATAAATCTTTCCGAGCCATTCCAGAGGATTGTCCTGTGAGAATACACATGCAGTTGTTCCTACTTTTGGGATGTTTTGTAACTTTGGTCTTCTGTTGAGAGCAGATACGACTTTTGGCCTGAAAAGTAAAAATCACTTTATCTGCACTTGAAGTTAGCCAGCATGAGAATTAAAAGCACTAGACATTCAATACAGCAGAACAATGTCCCTCCGTGGTTTAAGTCAAGAGTAAGGAATACTGTATCTACTTGAAACTATGAGGGGGTACATTTTAAGTAGATGTGTAGCAATTGCACAGACTGGAATTTGGTCAGGATGCTGAAACCAACAGGCTTGTGACGTGTGCCATGAGTGTCTTAGTGCCCAGCTATGCTGTGACCTTGGTTTTGTGCCTTGCTCCAAAAGGCAGCAGCAGTCTCTGGTGTCCCCCATTCTCACTTTCAGTAGAATATCAAGTGAGTGTGTTTAATTGATGGTGTGACTCTACAGATACATACATACCTACACTGAGCAGCTTTAACAAATTAGTGTAATAAGCACAGGGAGAGCTGCAGCTCTGAGACTTCAAATTCACTTTGAACTACATTCACAGTACGCACTGTCAACAGTTTCCTTGCCAAAGCCATAAACTATCTCAGCAGGATAGACTAAATACACCTTTTTACAGAGGACATGAATCTCCCCTTTGGATTTCTCAGCTATAATATGGAGGGACAGAGGCTTAGCTGGTGTAACTCAGCATAGCTCCAGGGCCGCCAGGGAAGCACCCAATTCCTATTAGCTGGCCCCCAGGAGAAAGAACAGAGCTGAGGGTAGAAGACGAAAGGTAAACCCTGTGAAAACATTTTCTGAAACCTCTTGTGAATTAGATTTAATAACACCATAGCATCCACACTTCCATCAAATGCCAAAATCTTTCTGCTGGAGATTAAAGTCACAGTTTTAAAAAAAATCAACAAGATTCAGAAATGCAAACTTCAGATAAATGAAATGATTCATTTTTAGACTAATTAATGCCAATGTTTGTTTAATCTCCAAATTCCATCATGTGCCGCAGAAGCGCTGAGCTTTTATGGGAGCGGGCAGTGCAAAACACATTCTATGTCCAAGAAAATCTTGCCAAAATCCCTGGCAATGCATCTTTTTCTTTTTCTTTTTTCTTTTTTTTTCCCTTCTAATCCTTGTTTTGCTCTTGGTGATCATGGTAACAGTAACAGCTGTCGAACGTGGCTTCAGGCTGTCTGACTCCCTTGGGAGAATTTATGTGTTTTTCTACTTCCTTTCCTTATTAGGAGGCAGGAATCTGCGACACCTATTAGAACAAGTATGCATAAAGGGTAATGACTGTGCAATTTATTAGTGGTCTGTTCTCCTTCAAGCAAGCCATCAACCCTAAGTACATAGTGTGTGCCAGGGATCTCGGCTAAGTACAGTCTCACTGTGCAGCAGGTGGGCAGCAGCCCACCTCAACTACAGGGAGAAGTGTGTCAGGGGAGGTCAAATGCTGGTCTACTTAAATAAACTTCTTAATTGAATATCAGTGAAGAGAAGACAGGAGGGGTGGTGAGTTTCCCTTGTTAAATGTTTAGCTTGAAGCCTCAGGTGAGGAAGGCAAATATCAGAGAGCCAGATCCTGTAGTTTTGTGCCAAAGTCATTACATTCCACAAACAGTTACAGTGCTGTTGGTGCTGCAGAGCCACATGAGCACTTCTCAGAAGGTGATGTGCCTGCAGAAGGCTGTCCAGTAAAAGTAAGTGAAATAATGACAGCTCAGCGTGTTCTGATACGCATTATAGTCATACTGAGATATTTCACTCTAGTTTAACAAAACTTTCCTGAAAGTGAAAGGTAGGAGTTAGAAGTTCTGGTCTGGGAACTTATCACAGACAACAATGATCAGCACATTAAAAGAGTGGAGAAGTCAGTAGACTCCCCCTAATTTTTGAAAAGGAGGAACCTTGATTCATATTCCTTATGCTGAAGGACTTGAATGCAAGGGGCTGGATCTGTCCAAGTTTGGGACCATTCTCATCTGGCCTTTATCCTGGGCCCATCTCTAATCTTGCAAGCCACATCTGGCCATTGCTTAGAGGCACGGTTCTTCCCAGTCTTGTCGCACATTGAAGTAGTTCAGTCTGATGAAGGTGTGAATCCTGATTTTAATTAAAAGTGATGTAGCTTGGCTATTTTAAGTATACTACAGTCCCTTGCACAAAGAGATTATTTTATTGGATAGTGCTCTGGCTGTGTCATTTAACAGAAATGTGGGAGGAGGAAATGAAAAGCAGACATCCACATCCACTTCTCCAAGAACTGCACCAATCGTCAGATAGGAGTATTAGCAAAAGTGATCAACTTCTGTAGCAAGATTCAGTCTAACCAGTCTCAATTTGTTTTTCCAATAAATGTCACATCCATTTTACATCACTATAGAGCAGCAGGCAAAATAATTGCCCTGGATTGCTGACGTATAAACAAGTGCAGGTTCAAACACATTGACTTCACCAGGTAATATACATAAGTAAGAACAGCAGGACACTGTTTATATTTTATTAGGTTAGAATATTCTACCAGCAAATCTGTACTAATTAATATAATAATATTGTAATATACCTTGAGTGCTTAATTACCTGTCTTATTAGTAGGCAGCTGGAAGAACTAGCATGCGAGTGACAAAATCTCAAACTAAGCAGAAGATCTTCTTGTTCATCGTGACATCTAGTTAGTTTTCTGCCATGCAGTCTCTGTACAAGCAAAATGAGAACAGTGATGACAACACCTGAAAATTCAGATTTGTTCCATTTTTTCTTTTTTTGGGAGCAGCCCTTTGGAAAATGCTGTAATGAAAATATATTAACGTAAGGCAGAAAAAAAAAGATTTAAAAACCCTGTTGAAATGAGACAGACACAAGGAACTGGAAAGGAGAGTCGTGGGAAAGCCAGTGCTGATGAAAACCGAGCACGTATAGTGCAGAATTTTGCCAATTTTTGCATATTGCTCATATAACTATAACACGTATCAGGAGCTACATGATACCTCTTGTTCAGGCATTCTCACTGATTAAATCTTGGTCTTCAAGATAACAGCTAAACCTGCAAGCAATGTGGATAATGTTGTTTGATCTGTCTAAGAGTTTGGATGTCTCAACTTTGGTAAAGCAGTCAGATGCCACAGAGATGAATAAAAATGCATGCAATGCAGTAACAAGAATAACAGTTCTGTCTGGTAATTGGAGGAAGGAAATGACACAATCCCACCAGGGCTTCATCCATGGGATGGCCATATTATTGGATTATCTTCAGAGTAACCCAGCAAGGCACTGCTAACTCTGTATTTTTAGGAGCAGTAAGGCTTAGGGTGCTCTAACTCTGTGTTACCTCCGCACCAGCCCTTCCGTGTCTATGCCTGGTGTCTCTTTTGAACAGGCTGTGTACTGTCGGATGTGTGGGTGCAGACACAACAACACTTAGATCACGGAAAACCTACGTCTGTCTTGCCCTTCTCTTCCCCCCCTTCTACATGAGGTGCCTTGCCATGAGGCAAAACCTAGCACAGGTGATGTGTGGGTTGCCTGGTAGGTGTTGTCAGAATATCCCCTTCTCTAACATACCACTGCAGAGGTCACACTATATGTGTTTTCTTTGCACTATGGCTATTACTGTTAAGTGTGATAATTATCAAAATGACTCTGCATGCTTGAGGGGATAAATGATGGAGGAAGGAAAAAAAGGGCAGTGAGTGTTTTGGTGCCACTACATGTTTTATTTGCTTATTGAGGTAAACCTTGTAGGCATCAACAATGCTTGAGGGCATTTTGTGTGAATCATAGAATCATTTCGGTTGGAAAAGATTGACGCCCACCTCCCTACAACCTCCTTTCAGGTAGTTACAGAGAGTGATAAGGTCTCCCCGCAGCCTTCTTTTCTCCAGACTAAACAGCTCCAGTTCCCTCAGCCCCTCCTCATAAGACTTGTGCTCCAGACCCTTCACCAACTTCGCTGCCCTTTTCTGGACATACTCCAGCACCTCAATGTCTTTCTTGTAGTGAGGGGCCCAAACCTGAACAGAGTATTTAAGATGTGGCTTCACCAGTTCCGAGTATAGGAGGACGATCATTTCCCTACTCCTGCTGGCCACACTGTTTCACTCTTGTCACACTATAATCCCTCTTGTCAAGAGCCTGCCTTTGTCCCTGTATGCACAGGATCTGAAAAGAGGGCTCACACAGCTGGCATTGAGCTTCACCATTGAGACTGTAACTTCTCCCTGGTCAATTAGAGGAATTAAGAAAACTCCCCCAGGGGAGAAGCAGCTGGTGACTATGTACTACTTGGAGGAGATGGCACAGGAGTCCCATGGGGGACAATCCCTGCCCTGCCAGGGAAAGCTGGGGTAAGCTAATGATAGTTTTGTGCCTCTCTGTCTGCCATGTTCCAGCAGGACTGAGCAATAACAGCCAAACACCAGTAGGGACCAAGACAAGCCATCTGTAGCTTCTTGGCCACCAAACTGTCAGGACAGTGAAAATTTTTGATTTCTTCGGATTTTGACTGTCTCTGAAGTGGTGATATGGCGATGTAAAGCTTTGTTTCCCATTACCAGATCCCTCAGCCATTCAGTGTCTCAAATAAGCCCTCGTCTTACCAAGTAAGATCATCTTTAAAAATGCATTTGGTATCTGTCTCCTAACAAATTCTGTATACACACAATATATACAACAGTAAAATATGTGTTTATATAAAATATTACATTTTGCATTGATATTTATATCCAAGCAAGCACAATTTTAAATATAAAGACTACACGTGTAATGTGTGTGTATAGTACATTGACAAGATTTACGTAAACATTATACTACTAGGATAAATGTACAGATGTTCTCAGTGTACGTAAGACATTTTAAGACTAGCAGTTAACAGTAGCATTGCTATTGGGCTTAGCTGGTAAAAGGTATGCGCATGTGAGTTAATAACCCACAGTCTGTGACAGTGGGAAATCAAAGAAGAAGGGAATAAGTCAACGTCTATCTCAGCCTGTGAAAAATCCAAGCATTGATGCGGGCCATGGCACATACTGACTTAAATATTTTTATGATTCAGTTTTGCCCTTCTTGTACTTAACTTTTCTCTCATACTTCCACCTTTTCAAAGGACATCCAAAATAATCTGAGTTGCTCTCCCTGCCTGACCTCCTCTGCATGCACGCATGAGCCAGGTGGTTATGCAGGATGTGAGCAGAAGATGTGGGGACCTGGCTGGTGAGCTGTCTGTGAGTATAAAGTAAAATGCTTTGATCAGAATCAATTACTGTTTCAGAAATTTAGGCTGCCAGTTTTGTAAGTACTGAAATCCCAACAACGTGGTCAGCTAACCTTCTCAGCCATATTGGATTGTTCTCTAAATTTCAGCCCAGTTCCTGTCCAGTTTTGTTCAAACAACCACTTCAATGGATTTTATGAAATTTATGTCAAAGCAAATCATTCCTAGTTCAAAAACCCTCCACAGACTGCAAGCTTCTAGCAGACACTGCAGGCCCTTCATATCCCAGGTTCCAGACGATGGACCTCTATGTCTCTAAATCTCCTCACCTATTTGCAGCCTGCCTTCTGGAGCTCTGCCTGCTAGGAGAGCTTGCTAGAAGTCCTTTTCCTTGCTTTTTTTCAGTGCAGGAAGCTGCAGGTCCACTGAAAAGCAGGGGAAGCAGAGAGAGGGGGCCAGGATTTGTGTCTATATGCATATGTGTAAAAGTGCACCTTCCACTGGGCAAAGGTGACCCAAAACACAGAGAAGTTGTGACTCCGAATGAACTCAAGACCAGCTGTGTGCTTCTGACAGATGATCCCTGTTTTCCCCTTGTGACTAAATACAATTACAATATTCACATCCTTTTAACTTATTTTTTTTTCCAGAACAATTACTACTCCCTATAATTAAAATCCCTGTGGTCATTTGGCAGCTCTTAGATTATCCAGACAGATGTCTATGCACTGCCTCGAGTATTAACAAGACAGAGCTGCAAGCCAAAGCATACTATGATTTAAGAAGGTACCTAATTTTTATGTTTACATATTTCTTTTTATATGCAGTGAAAATGCAGGTATTAGAAGGAGACTGATATCCTTGTTATTAGCCTTTTGAACATCACGCTTAATCTTCACTTTGATGAAATTGGCAGGTGATGATTAAGAAAGGTAGCTTCATGAGCACCCTTGGCTCCACCTTCTGCCTTTCAGTGACAGCATGTGTGGGATGGAGAGGATCAAAAGCCAAAGAAAGCAACTGTATAAACAGTTCAGGTGGTAACTGGCTTCATTAGGCAGCAGAATATTTTAAGACTATTGATAATATTTAATCAAGCAGACATGGCCCTATTTCATCAAGCAGACATGACTAATACTGAAGTCTTTTTATAGCATATATTTAATTTAGACACCCTCCCTTAGTGAGTGAAGTAATGTAGGGTCTGGTTCTCATTTATGCCTAGTCTCTACATGAATACTAACTTTCTAGCCATAAACAGCCAGTGGGCTTATTGAAGGCATCAGAGGGCATGTGATCCTTTTGGAGGGACTTGAAATCTATAAATAAAACAGCATTAGAGAGTGTGTACATCTACTCTGCAACAAAGGACGAGGAAACACAAAAATGCTGGCTATTTCTCTTTATTACATTTTAAGAAGTAACAGCAAAATGTGCAACCCAGCGCACATTAGACATGTCTAAAAAAACATATGAGGAATATTTTCTCCTCAAAGTGCTAATGACAGCTAAGCATTTCTTCAGAACACTTCAGGCTGCTGTTTTAAAAATAAAAAGGGTGTTTCAGTTTTTCAAAACAAAATAGTTTGTCTTTTTTAACAAAAATGTAAGCTCTTCTTATGAAAATTTCTATGTAAGATCATTTTCTGGCCAACAGACATTGCAGTGCATGCTGTTGCATTGTCCATTCCCATACTGAAAACTTAAAAAAAATGTTTTATCACACCAAAATACTTTTCTGGAATTATATGTTTCAAAAGAGCCTTTGCTTCAAAAATGAAAACTTCTTATATAATTAGTAATGCAATAGCTTTTAGAAAATGTTTGGCAGCTGCTAGTGAAAAGTCACTTTTTCCAAAGTTTTTATCCCAAATACTTTAATACACATAGGACACAGTCTAATTACTTTCAGCGTTTACACATTAGAATGGAATGACTGTGAAGAAGCTGTCTATTGCCTTGGGTAAAGAATATAATATTTAAACTCTCAAGGAGTTCCTGCTACATTTAACCCTTAAATAAATGTCTTTAAATGCTATTTTTAAAGTTTTAAATGCTTGTCAAGCAGATCTTGAAAAACCCAAAGCACAGACTGAAGTTAGAGCTGTATGGTTAGAAAATTAGCAACTGTATTTGGGCAAAGTGAGATCAGCTTCCAGTTCAGTCCATTTCAGTACTTTCCAAGTCTGCACTGTAGGGCCCTGAACCGGTTTCATTTCCCTGCATTTCCCCTCTCTGCTGCCCAGCCCCTGCATTGGAGTACAGAAGAGGATCCCAGAGAGGTGGTGGATGGGCCATCCCTGGAAACATTCAAGGCCAGGTTGGACAGAGCAACTTGATCTAATTGGAGATGTCCCTGCTCCTTGCAAAAACATTCAAGGCCAGGCTGGATGAGGCTCTGAGCAACATGATCTGGTTGGAGATGTCCCTGCTTCTTGCAGGGGGAGTTGGACTAGATGACCTTTAAAAGTCCCTTCCAACCCAAACCATTCTATGATTCTATGATCCAGGGAAACCCAGGGGAAAGAGAACTGACAAGGGCTCTGAGAACAGCGAGTTAGGATGCTTTTGGTGCTGCACTGAAGAAAAGTATCTGCAGTTAACCTTAAAAACATTAGCAAGCTTTTGCATCTGTTTTTACTGAAGATTAGTTGTAAGACTTAAAGGCTTCACGTACTTTAGTGTGGGCTGATAAGCCTCAGAAATATCTTCCTGCTTTTTCTCCTAAAGGCTAAGGAGACATTTCTGCAGTGTATTCCTGTGGAGCTGAGATAAGCTGGAACGCCAGGGTGAGTCTGGTGTATTTATCAGTCAGTGAAAACCTCGGCTCAAATGAAACACTAGTTCAGAAGCTCATCAATCACTTTTTTTCATTTCCAGGAGATAAGCCAGGCAATGTTTATTAAAAGCAGTTACTGCACCACTGAAATGTAGTTAAAGAGACATATTATTAATAATCACCCACTGTGTTATGTGTTGTGTTATGAATAGACTACTTTTATATAGATGTTCTGGGGTTGTGCTCTACCTACATTGTATTTCTGAAGCTGAGGACGACTCTGAACTAAGGTAAAGGTTTGCATTATTGCTGTTGATCGGCCATGTTAGTATCCCAAAGTGCTCATCACATCAGTCTTGCTGGGGCCCTTATCCTCCCCTGCCTCCCCTACCTGTGGAAAGATAGGAGAGGCTTGGGATTTATTGTGATCCCATCTGACAAGTTCATTGCTGGTCAGTACCATGGTTCGCACTCATCTGAGTGTGGCTGGAGGATGAGATTTATCTCCCCAGAGGAGAGGCCTCCTCCAGGGCTGGAGAGTCCTGAGGTACCCCAGAGTTTCAGTTCTGCTGGCTCCAAAATGATGGGGCAGGGAGGTTAGCCTTGTTCTGATTTTTTTAATCGCCTGGTGAAATCCCTCATTATTGTTTAAATTGTCAGTCTAGATCATGCAAAATGGCCTGAATGATCCAGCAGGAAGATTGTAATTTTCTCTGACAATTAACAGGCCCTTTCTGTTTAGGGGAGCTGCCTATAATGCAGTGCAGTAAGGTGTACCCTTACTGCCACATCATGCTCTCCAGAAAGTTTGTTCCCAGTAGAAAGCATCCTCTCAAAGATGCCCATATGGAAAAAAAGTACAATTTCTTTTGCTCTGTTTGCATCTGTGTATACCTTTTACCTGTTGATCTGTTAGCTCAGTTCTGCATCTGAGTTATTTACTGACCCTTCGAGTGCTAAAATGTTCAGTGAAACAACAAATCCAGCTGCCCCCAGGATTTCTTTCCCACAGATTGAAAATATCTTTTCTGATCTTTCTTTCTTTGTCAACTGACAGACAAGGCATAAGTTCCTCAGAGAGCAGGTTTTCATATACGGATATAAAAAGCAATGAGGGGCTTGTGCAGCTCCATGATCATCTTTTCAAGTAATAATAATAATAAAAAAAAGATAATGTCCCTCTTGTCTCTCTCAGGACTAAAGAGGCTTCTCTTCCCATAATAGGCAGGGGAGGAGAGAGCCCAGGGCTCCATTGATTGTGCACAATGGGACTCTTCTTGCAGCGCTTCTCAGGGCCCTTAAGAAAGTCAGCTATTAACCAGGGCGATGAAAGGGCTAAAGATGGGAAACAGAGAACCTGAAGGGCCATGAATAAAACCCATCTCTGTTAGGAAGCCAGCCTCATCAGGCTCTAATCAGTGAGAAGCCAGCTGTGCTGCCAGAGCCTGAAATATTTAAATCCCAGTGACAGACAAGATATAAGCTCTGTGAGTCTGTATTTAAGGGTACTGTCAAGGAGACACTGTCTAGTTTTGTGAGAGGAATGAGCTGAGAGAGTGGAAGAAGAGGGAGGCAGCAATGGAGTTATTAATTATTGTACTTTGCACAGCCTTCATATCCTTTCTTACAAAGTCTTAATTTAGGCACAGGCGAAAGGGTCCTGCTGCCAGCGTTGATCCCGCCATGCTCCTCAAAGATGCCTGCCAGCCTTCCCACTCCCTTGCAGCCCTGATGGGGAGGAAAATTCAACTCTGTGCCAAGCAAGGGGCCCCAGTATGATTGCTAGAGCAAGGTCACTAAAAATATAAAGACAAGGCCAAATTCCAACATCACTCTCATTAAATCTAGATGTGCTCAGCTCTGCTCTCCAGTAGACACCAAAGCCACTCTGGCTGCACTCGTTTCCTTTTCTTTTCTTTCTCAGAGTCAGTCCCCATCTCTCATCCTCACCTTCTTGGCATTGTCTTCAAATCTCACCAAGAAGTGCTGGTGGTGCTTTTTGTGAAACAGAGCTGTTTTCACAAAGGAACACCTGTTTTCTCTAAGAGATAATGCATTGTCTTTTACTTAAAAGAAGGAAAACTGTGGAAAAGGTAAATAAGGAAGTAGGCAAAAGCCATGGTCATTTTACCCTGAGTGTCAATAGCATTTGCAATATAAAATCCCACTTCTGTGGGTTGCATAATCCAATAGAAATTAATCACTTCTATGTTCATTTTTTCAAAGTGGCAACTGAAGCTGTACTTAGAGCTGTGGGTCAGACACCAATCTGAGCCTGTACAGACAAACACTGGGTAACTGTGCAAACAAGGTGGATCAGGGCATACTTCATGGCCTGCTACAGAATATCTTTTAAAAGGTGGTCATTATTTGCTTGCTGTTACGGTGCAGTTTGGATATGTCTGTATTGATACCAACTTACGCTTTTGCACTGGGATAACAACAATTAACCACACAGTGCTGGCAAGTAGATGCAGGGGAAAAGAAGTATCTTACTTTGTTGTGGTGTATTTTGCAAAACCTATCCCTTTTCAATTCCATATTTGAGAGGAAAGAGTCCCAAAAGAAATCAAAATATAGGTCAGGAACACATTTTTGGCAATTAAAGAAAATATTTTCTTTTGGTTAAGAGCAGGATGCTACTATTTCAAATGCAGCATGAAGCCACACTGTGAACTCCTCTCTGTGGCTTTTGGGAAAGGAAAATCATACTTGTGCTACAAATTATTATTACGGTAGAGCATGCGCTGTGGTCCATGTCCAGGATTTCCAGATATTGAGCAGTCCGTGCTGAAATTCTTTGCAGCCATAAATCTAGCATGCCCCCAGAGCGAATCAAATTTACTGTGTGCTTACAGCAGTCAGAGATGCTTAGGCCCATGGAAAACAGTGTGTCCAAGACACCTTGCAGAGATAGAATAGGAGGAAGCATCTGCCTTTCAGAGATTAAAACCAAAATAAAAAAGAGTAATAAAGAGTGAAGGAAGAATATATGTGGAATAAACACTAAGGGAAGGACTGAAAGGGATTACAGGAAACAGCCATTCTGTATGAGGACGAAAACATCCCTGGGGATACAAGTCATGATTAGTGCTGCACAAACTTCTTACTGCAGTGGCTTAAAACTAAACACACAGTCTGGAGAAACTGTTGGCAAAAATGGTTTGTGTTGGTCCAGGTGCAACCAGGCAGGCACTGAATGGCCACGTAGTCCTTTTCTCACCCAAGAGCAGCACTACAGCAGACCTCTGGCACCTAGGAGAAAAAGCGATGCGAAACAGAGAGCAGAGAAGCAACAGTGGAATGCTGGAGTTGGAGGGCAGGGAGCTGATAGCAGCCAGAAGACAGATGCAGTTGAGCAGCAAAGGGTCACCACATAGCACTATATATCACAAATAGTATGAGAATTAGCACTAGAGAACTGGTACCTAGAATGAATGTTCACAGCTTTCATACGGATGCTTAAAATATATGATGAATATACAGCTTCCTTCTTTACATTTCAACAGTTTCCTTGGTTTTCATTCCTGAACCTAGGAGCTAATTTTCTCCCTGTCCTGTTGAACCCATAGACAGTATTGGGCTGAAATACTGTGACTGCTAGTTCCTTTCCAGAGCTTGTATCGTGGTGTTCACATTAACAGAAAGTTCTGAAGGCACATAAGCTATGTATTCAAATTACATGACCTAGTCTTTGACTGCAAATTCCTAATCAGCTGGGAATTAAATACACCTTTTAACTAGATCTCTCATTCACCCCAGGCTTTGAGCTCCTCCTCTGTTCAAAATTGATCCGTTGAGAGAAGGTGAGACCAAACTTTAGAGAACAGCTCAAGCCCAGCAGCTGACCTTGGTTGTCTGCAGCATGACTTTTCTCAAGGAGATACTTGACTTGAAAGGTAGAAAGATGAGTCAGCTGGAGATAAAACACTTATTGTTGGTGAGAGCAGCCCACTGAGGCATTGTCATGGAAAATGTTTATGATGCAGATATAGATCCATCTATACAGGGGAACTGGGCAGGTAGTCAGGGCCAACAGGGTCCAAGGCAAGATCTTCTGAGGAAAGGAGGCTTCTGATACATCAAAGGGCATTGTAATTAACATCAGGAGTGTCTCCCAAGTGTCTCCTCCTCATGAACTGGGCTAGTCTGGGAAACAGAGGCTACCTAGGTTTAACCAGCTTTCTAGGTGTTGTATTTAGGTGTTGCATGACATGGTGATGGTGGCAAGTATGAGAACTCTGGGTCTGTTGCAGATGGTTTTTCTTACTGTTTCCTGCAAAAGCTACTCGAATTGTGGGTCAGGTAGAACTTAGGGTAATAGGGACAACAAATCCTGTGCAACAGGGAGCTGGAAGTGTTCTGCATGCTCCAGAGAGCAGTTGTTCCCTTTTTACTATAAAGAATTGTCCCTGCAATTATTACTACTGCATGCAAGGTTTATTTCCTCAGGCAAAACAGGTCTGAATGTTGTGTTTTTAAGTTTTAATCTCTTTATAGATGTAAATAGATAACCAAAAACCGATTATTCTCGTGAGTCAACATTACAGGCATAATTTTCAAGGTTCCAACTCATCAAGCCATCCTTCATCATAGCATATGTTGAGTGCCATGCACATGCTAAATTGGAAAAAGTGAAGAGTATGGTTTCAGGCTTCACTTAACTAGAACCTGACTGAACCAGGATAGCAGAAAAATACCTCTTGCCTAGATAACAGTGTCTCTATTTTATTTATAAAAATGCCAATGACAGCAACTTTTTATTAAATTCATATGGTAATACTCCCCAAGATCCCTCCATGAGATACAGATGGAGAGGGCCATTCTCTTCTGCCTTTCAGACAGCTTTAAAAATGAGCAATGCTGCTCAGTTGTGTGCTTGATAAATGCATTTCATTTTATTTTCTGCCATGCATAAAACTCAGCTAAATCCTATCTGTTTGTTGCATGTTGAGGCGGAGTATGCGTATGTGTATCTATGTGTATAAATTAATGGATAAACTTTATCAGCCTGTTTTACTTAAAAATATGAATTGGGCTGTTTATCAGTTTATATTTTACCTCTGACATCATGTATCATTTCCTTTTGTTTCCCCTTGTTTCTTTAACAGTGTCATTTATTTTTTCTTTCTTCATCCTCTCCCTGACTCTCTCCATACATCTCTATTACTTATGCTCTCTTCCTGCCCAAGTTTTCCCTTTTTTTCCTTTTCCCATCCTTCATTGCTGCATTATACAATAAGTTCATATGTGTTTCTCCAGGCCTGTATAGTTTTTAGGACATGCATAAATATATGAAATCTTTTCCTTCTTGTCCTGGCATAAACACCATTTGTGTCCTGCAAACATTTGGTCCAGCTCGTGCTGTTTAGCAATGTGGGTCTCCTGTCCGCTGTGGCTGGTCACTGAGCCCAAATAAAGGTGTGGAAACCACAAGCAGCTGCAATACACAATCACTGTTCAAATATTGGCCTAGATGGTTGAATCAGCTTAGTCTGGATGAGTACAGCATCCCAGCCTTGAGGAGCACGGGAGGGAAGGGAAGGTAAGGCACGGCAAGGCAAGGCAAGGCAAGGCAAGGCAAGGCAAGGAGGCATAAGAAGACACTCATTTCAATGGAGAAATGTAATTCTGTCTGACTATTTTAAATTTAAGAGTCCCATATATTACACAGTGGAGCAACAACAGCTAAAGCAGTGCACTTCAGGTGGCAGACACTTGTTAAACTTCTTATGAAAGAAACTCTAGTTTCTTTCTACAGTTCTCCCCACTCAGTTGACCTTGTGCTGTTGGTTCCAAATGTTTGCTCATGAGGAACCTTCAAGGAAATAAATATGCTGTAAATCCAGAATTGCAACAATAAAGTCTCCATCTCTTGGAAATTACCTTCCAACTTTCTCAAATAAGAAAAAGATTTATGATGGGGAATTTCCTGGGCTTGGCCAGGCACCGAGTGGAACATCTGCATCAGTGTTACAGAAAATACGTGCTCTGAATCTCGAGATGAGGAGTGGGAGACTGAGAAAGATTTTGGTCTCAAACCTAACTCACATTTATCTTACAACCTCAGCTCAAAAGCCTCTCATATTAATAGTGTGTTACCCCAAATTTTGAATTTCTCCCTTTCATGAAAGCTACACCTGAGCTTATACTGTAATTTCTTTCCAATTCTTTAAGGGTCAGGTAATACTTTCGGGATATCTCCATCAGTTTTGCTATCAGCTCAGAGACATCTCAGTTCAAGAACTCTTTCTTTCTGTCACCAGAAAGGAGAGCATACTAGTATATATTATTGTATACAAATCTTGCTATATTCATGTCTATTTGGAAACCACTTCCCATGTCAATATTTTTAGGAATGTCTCATCTCCTTCAGGATCTCTGTGTTCCACCATGCTCTTCTGAGTCCTTCTCACTCAATTTTGCACTTGTCTCAGAAGTTGTTTCCTACCAGAGCACACAATTTATTTCTTTGGGAAAGAAAGCCTCTCCTGGTCTTTCAAGCATTGGTACAAAGCTTCTGGAACTCTGGCTTATGGGATATATATTCAGGTATTATAACAATTCAGCCTGTAGCTTCTAAATATTTTGGAAATGGCAAAAGGGAAAAAAAAAAAAGAAATCCTTGAAGTAAAGAACAACCGCTATTTAAGATGTTTGCTTTAGAAATATTTCTTTAGGTAGTATTTGCCACTGGAATGCTAGCACCAACTTCTAAACCAAATAAAGTTACTTTCCTCTCTACCTTTCATTGGAGGCTGAAGACCCATTTAGGCTGCTCAACTATCATTAAATGTTACTAAAACTCTTGTCATAGGAAAAAAAATGACAACTTTCACCACAAAATTGAAACCTCCAAGAACGCATTAGCCTAGGGAAAGCTAAACAATCTTCTGGCTGAGCCAAAAGCCTCCTAAAGAGAGTGCACAGATTTCAATTTTTAGCTGACAGCTATGAGAAGAGTTCATTTTTATCATTTTTCCAATGAAGATTTAATGAAAAGAAATAGTAAAACAAAAATGACTGTGCTTTCACCTTACAAGAAAACAACCAGTCTCATTTCTTTGATTTATGTTAAGGAAACACCCAGATAGTGGCCTGGGACTTTAATAAGAAACAAAAAACATCGACTTGAAAGACAAAGGCAGACCTTGCTAACAGACATCCCTGTTTCCTGCTTCCAGCAGCTCCCGAAAACAAAGCAGATATTCATCCCTGCCAGCGGCCGCCCCCGCTTCTGTGCTTCCCATCGACGCATCCCCAGCTGCCCAACACTGCACCTGGGCCCCCACCTGCTCTGGCCAAGCCTGCCTGGTAAGGGATGCACCAGCTCCCCTGGCCTCAGTGGAAACACTCTGAAATGCTCCAAAATGGCACTGGTCCCTCAGGACCCCTGGCAGGGTTCGCAGAGGCTCCTGGAGTGAGGCTGGGCCCAGTAGCTGTTTGGAAAGGGTTGGGGAGGGACTGAGCAATGGGGAGACACCCGAGCATGAGTGAGGAGGAGGAATCAGTTGGGAACTGGCCTGGACACCAAAGATGTTGATCCCATTTCTGGTTTCTGTGGGATTTAGGCCACTTGTGTGCCCTCTCTCTGCTGTGGGGATGAGCTTGCCTTCCTCTCAGCTGCTGTCTGCTCAGCTTTCCGGGGGCAGGGACTGTCTCCTTCCAGTGTGGTTGTGCCAGCTTACCTCCATAGCTCTCTCTTCCCACCCACCTCCTTTCCTCCTTCATGTGTTTTGGCATTTCGTAAAGCCCTGCCTACTGTGCTGGCCCACGGCCTGTCCCTACTTGCCCATGCTTTGCAGCCCAGGCCAATTGGACTGGGGCTACCATGGGACCCTAAGCAGCACAGTGTAGTACCTCATAGCATCAGGTTTGTAATGATCTGTGTTGCCTGGCACAGTGGAACTGGCAACTCATATTGAGCCATGAATATCACTGTGAAAATAATTAATACTAATACTAATAAATAATAATATTAATGCAATTTGTCTGCAATTTGCAGTACCTGCTCAAACAGGACTTCATGGGAATCCTTACCGGGAATTAGCTCAATCACCTCTTCAAAGGAAAAAAACAAAAAAGCAGCACTTGATGCTCAAGCTGATCAGCTTGGGAAGGATGAGAAACAGTCAAAAATGAACACACTGTAATACTCAGCATGTTGTGCTGCAGCAGAGCAGACATGATGTCTCCAGGGAGCCCAGAGCTTCTCAGTTTCTGTCTTCTGAGCTAGCAAGCAATGCTCCCCTGTCCTTCTCTGGCTTTCATTTGAGGGTTTTGGCTGTGCTGTGCATGATGAATGTTGAGATCGTTAGGACAAATTCCTGCATTCTGTGTCGCTTGAGCGAGGACCTTGTGCTCACCAACAGGGAGGGGCTGGTGGGGGATGTGAAACTGAAGGACAGCCTGGGCTGCAGTGACCACGACGCGGTGGAGTTCAAGATCCACGGGGCAGCGAGGAAACTCCATGGCAAGCTCTCAGCCCTGGACTTCAAG